>CM045740.1:5490812-5518312 GCA_024760905.1 Plotosus lineatus
TATTCTCGATTCATTTAATAAACAACGAGATTTATTTATTATTATATCATCAGTTAACACTTTAACCCAATAAATGACATTCCAGATGAATCGCGCCCATATATGACGTCATTCGTGTGCGACGGTTACATTCTTCCGCTGTGTTCTGTTGTTGCTACAGCAGTGCTTCTCCAATTATTTTCTGTGGCGCCCCCTCTAGGAAGAAAAAACGTTTCACGCCCCTCACCGCCCCGCGAGCGACTATAAATACTGTAGTATTACAGTAGTATTACAGTATTTGTCTATAGAATTGTTATTAGTACACCTCTGCATAACATTGTATCTTTATTAATATTAAAACCAAAAAGAAAGAAATATAGTTCAACTTAAAATAAAGAAAAACTTCATTAATATTGTTTTTAAATCTGTAATTTAAAAGATTTAAAGTTCACCAATATGCCTGAAATAATTTTAAAAATACATCCTTATTTAAACTCATCATCATCATCATCATCATCATCATCATCTGCTTAGTCCAGGGTCGGGTCTCGGGGGCAGCAACCTAAGCAAAGAGGTCCAGACATGCCTTTGGCTGCCACCCGACTCACACTGCACCCGACCCCTAAAACTCCTCCCACGGGTGGTGGGTCCATGGGAGGGTGGACCCATGTCTCCTTTCCGGGCGAGGCCCGGCCAGGCTCCATGGGCATAAGCCCGACTACCAGACGCTCGCCTTCGAGCCCCTCCCCTGGGCCTGGCTCCAGGAGGGAACTCCGGTGACCCACGTCTGAGCAAGGGAGACTGCTTCCTGTGCTCTCTCTCTCAGATGTCATGTGTCATAGGGGTTTTTGAATCGCACTTCGTCTGGACCTTCACCCCGGACCTGTTTGCCTTGGGTGACCCTACCAGGGGCATTTGCCCCCGACAACATAGCTCCTAGGATCATTAGGTCACGCAAACCCCTCCACCACGATAAGGTGGCGATTCAGGGAGGGGCTTATTTAAACTCATTCAACTTTATTTATGTCTTAATATCTCCGTCTCTCTCTCTCTCTCTCTCTCTCTCTCTCTCTCTCTCTCTCTCTCTTTCTCTCTCTCTCTTTCTCTCTCTCTCCACTTTTCTCTTCATTCCTGTTTGAAAGGTTTCTGTATTATTTCTTGAGGGGTTGTTTAGTTTACTGCGCTTCATATCGTTTGCTCGCGTGAAAAACCGCTACACCATCGCGCGACAATCAGAGCGCAATCACACTGAATTCTCGTACACTATGGCGACTCCCGAGAACGGGAAAAAGCCGAAAAGAAAACAAGGAGAAAAGAAGGCAGTGGTGGCCTAGTGGTATAGGGCGCTGGATCACTGATCCTAAGGTTGGGGGTTCGAGTCCCACTCTACACAAGGTTGTCACTGTCCCCCCAGTGCAGCTAACTGGGTTATCACAGGCCGGCCATGTCTCTCACTGTCTATGGTGAGAGGTTCATGTAAAAGAAACATTGCTGACTTTCGACAAGAGTCGCTGCAAAGTCGTCAGCATGTTTCCACCCTGCGATGGCCTGATGAGCTGTCCAGGATGTACTCTGCCCTTGCCCGGAGTTGGCTGGGATGGATGCCAGCCTCCCCACGACCCTAATTAGGATTAAGCGGATACAGAAAATGAGTATGAGTATTGGATGTTCCCCAGGGTCATACGCGCCTCTCCAGCATACTGTTTGAGTAGCACTGTGCTATAGTCAGCTGCTCGCGACAATTACAGAGCCAATCCGTGAGCACGGGGTGGAACTTGCTGAATAGAACAAATACAGTCATTTCTAATTTTATATATATATTTATTGAATTACATTTTATCGAACCACAGTACCCTTCAAAAAGATTAAAATGACTTTTATGAAAAAATAGACACATTAAAGGTGCCTTACGCCCCCTGCTGGACACAAACGCTGTTTACAATATTTTATTATTGTCCACCCGTCCATCCTTCAACTTACTGAATCGCTCAATCCTGCTCGGCGTGCACAGAGGCTGGAGCCTGTCTCAGCCAACACCAGGCAACACTCAGCTCGCCAGTCCACCACAGGACCAACATACACAGTCAGTCACACTCAGTCTTACAGTGAGGGAAGA
Organism: Plotosus lineatus; assembly: GCA_024760905.1. Lineage (NCBI taxonomy): Eukaryota > Metazoa > Chordata > Actinopteri > Siluriformes > Plotosidae > Plotosus > Plotosus lineatus. Next base: position 5,492,908 of record CM045740.1, read on the forward strand.
TTTGGAACCATCAGTTGTGTTGAAACTCATCCATCCATGAATTGATTCATTTTTGAGCACTTTGTTCATAATTAGGGTCGCAGGAGGCTGGTACAGGGTACACCCTGAACAGTTCACCAAGCCATTGCTCAGACAAGACGCACACAAAACCATTCACACTCACACTGAATGTAAAAACTGCTAAATGAAAAAAACAAAAATCAGAATTAACAATAAATAAACAGGCCCTGCGATGCCTGGCGAGCTGTCCAGGGTGTATCCCGCCATCGCCAAGGAGTCAGCTGAGATGGGCGCCGGCCTCCCATCAACCCTAATTAGAATTAAGCACTTCAGAAAATGAACGAAACAATGAACACAATTAATATTTATCTGTTTATCTGTTAACAGAGATGATTAAATTACATATGAAAAAAATCAACCAGGAATTACAGTACTTTATATGCACGATACTATAAAAAATAACAAAATTGAATTTTTTTAATTTAAAATCTTTGTTGGAGACTGAAATTATTTAAAGTGTGATTTATTTTGAAACAGCTGCTCAGAGACACCAAACTCCTTCAATCCAGTCCAGGAAAAGAAAACTCATCTCACCTTCCATTCATACAACAACAACAACAACAACAACAACAACAACAACAAAAACAACAACAACAACAACAACAACAAGTGTCAAGGTCAGGCAGGTCAGAGGTCACAGTACATTCCTGACCACCCGTTGCTGTGGGTTGTTGATGCTCATCTTTCTTTTGCGCAGACGAAGCCGACGCGGTTGGAACTGCAGATTCTTGGAGATGTTTCCCTGCCTCTGCTTGTGGGTTTTGGATAAATGGAAGTTGCAGATGGTGGGGTAGTGCTCGTATTCCACCCTGCAGGAACGCGTGACCGGCATGTATCCCGCTGCCATCACTGTCACCTTATAGTCCCCAGGGTTCAACAGACGCCAGAAATCCCCTGCAGATGCTGGAGATAGAACAGTGTTGTGTAATATTAAATTACAGAACTTCATCATCATCATTTTATGTAACCGCTTAATACTAATTAGAGTCGCGAGGATGCTGGCGCCCATTCCAGCCGACTCTGAGCAAGTACAAAGTACACCCTGGACGGCTTGCCAGGCCATCGCAGGGCAGAAACGTGCTGTCTGTTCCCAATCATCCCGAGACATGAGTGTGATTTGTTGTGTGTGAGATGGACAAGGTGGCCCTCGCCTTCTCTCTGATGTGGCTCAGGATTCCCCGCGACCATTGTCGTATTCATCTTTTTGGCAAATGAATGAATGAATGGCATGTGCTGGTGGATTATATACACCTGGTTTTGATTCACTTTTGGCCGTCTTTCCGATTCATGTGTCCTCTCAGAGTTTCCTGGTTTCTGATTGGTCAGTTCTGTCTTTCTCTTGCTCTGATTGCTGAAGATTTGAAGATTTCCTGTTTTTATATGACCACTGAGTCCTGTATTTATTCCAAATAAAACATCACACTACACTTTCATCATTTCTTGTAAACAATGAAGTTGAGATTTGCATCTCACCGGATCTGATGTGATGGTCAATGTCATCGACTTTAATTATGGCGTCCGCGATCCCAGCCTCAGTGTTCTTGTCGGTTATAACTCCTCTGATGCCACGGTGGACCTGAAACACAGAAAAATAGAAAAATGCAGGACCAGTATTTCTCATGGAACAATAGTACAAACATGCGAGATGTTTAATCCTTTAAGAGTTGCAGGGATGCTGGAGCCTATCTCAGCCAACTCTGGGTGAAGGCTGTGTACACACTGAACCGCTCACCAGTCCATCGTAGGACAACAGAAATTCACATGCACACCTAGGGGCATCCAGGAGCAGACCGGGAGCCTAATATGAATGCCGTTAGGCTGTGGAAGGAAACCTGAGTACCTGACAGAAACCCACAAAAGCACCATAAGAGCATGAAAACTCAACACAGAAATGCCCTCGCCCAGCCCGGGACTCGAATCCGGGACCTTCTTGCTGTGAGACTGACTTATTAATTTAATTACTTTTAGCTTCCTGTAGTTATTCAGTACCCCAAGTTGGGCTGATCACCTGTTCCATGTAGATGAGCAGTGACTCTTTGTTGTTCTCCCACTCTCTGGGCAGCTCACTGGCATGAGGGAACTTATCACATGACAGCTCGACCGTCACCTCGAAACAGTTTGTGTGCAAGTAGCTGAAGTCATTCATGCCTGTAAAAAATTAGGAAAAAAGATCTGTGGAGACCATTTCAGGCAACTCTGGGCAACAGTGGGGTACACCGTGAACAGCTCACCAATCCACTACAGGGCTAACACACACACACACACACACACACACACACACACACACACACACACACACACACACACACACACACACACACACACACACAAACACACACACACACACTCATACACTCACTCACACACATCTAGGAATAATTTGGAACAACAAATTAGCCTAATGGAATGAGGAAGTGCAGGAGTGTGTACAAAGGAAGAGGTTAGCTAAGAAGAAGTAGGACATTGAGAGGACTGAAGAGAGTAAACAGTAGTACAGGGAGACACAGCGAAGGGTGAAGGTAGTGGTGTCAAAGGCCAAACAGAAGGCGTATGATGAATTGTATGCTCGGTTGGACAGTAAGGAGGGAGAAAATGATTTATACAGGTTGGCACAGCAGAGAAATAGAGATGGGAAGGACATGCAGCAAGTTAGAATGATTAAGGACAGAGAGGGAAATGTATTGACTGATGACAGAAGTGTGCTGGGAAGATGGAAAGAGTACTTTGAATAGCTGACGAATGTGGAAAATGAGAGTGAAAAAAGAGTAGCAGAGGTGTCCATTGAGGACCAGGAAGTAGCAAAGATTAGTAAGGGTGAAGTGGGGAGGGCATTGAAGAGGATGAAGAGTGGAAAGGCAGTTGATCCTGATGACATACTGGTGGAAGTATGGAAGTGTCTAGGAGAGGTAGCAGTAGATTTTCTGACAAGAACATTCAACAAGGTCTTAGAAAGTGAGCAGATGCCGGAGGAATGGAGGAAAAGTGTGCTTGTGCCCATTTTTAAGAACAAGGGAGACATGCAGAGTTGTGGCAACTACAAACGGATAAAGTTGATGAGCCATACGATGAAGTTCTGGGAAAGAATAGTGGAAGCTAGACAAATGACAGAGCTCAGCATTTGTGAGAAACAGTTTGATTTCATGCCAAGAAAGAGCACCACAGATGCAGTGTTTGCTTTGAGTATGTTAATAGGGAAGTACAGAAAAGGTCAGAGGGAGCTGCATTGTGCTTTTGTGGATCTGGAGAAAGCATATGACAGGGTACCAAGAGAAGAACTGTGGTATTGCATGAAGAAGTCTGGAGTGGCAGAGAAGTATGTTAGAGTGGTGCAGAACATGTATTAGAGATGTAAGACAGTGGTGAGGTGTGCTGTCAGCGTGACCAAAGAATTCAAGGTGGAGGTGGGACTGCATCAAGAATCAGCTCTGAGCCCCTTCTTGTTTGCTCTGGTGATGGACAGGCAGACAGAAGAGGCTAGACAAGAATCTCTATGGACTATGATCTTTGCAGATGACATTGTGATCTGTAGTGAGAGCAGAGAACAAGTGGAGGAAAATCTAGAGAGGTGGCGGTATGCCCTGGAAAGGAGAGGAATGAAGGTTAGCCTCAGTAAGTCAGAATACATGTGTATGAATGAGAAGGACCCAAGAGGAATGGTGAGGTTAAAGGGAGCTGAGATAAAGAAGGTGGAGGATTTTAAGTACTTAGACTCAACAATCCAGAGCAATGGAGAGTATGGAAAAGAGGTGAAGAAGCGTGTGCAGGCAGGTTGGAATGCTTGAAGAAACGTGTCTGGTGTGATGTGTGATAGGAGGGTATCGGCAAGAATGAAAGGAAAAGTGTACATGACGGTGATGAGGCCAGCGTTTGGTTTAGAAACAGTGGCCCTGAGGAAAAGACAGGAGGCAGAACTGAAAATGTTGAGGTTCTCTTTGGGAGTAACGAGGATGGATAGGATCAGGAATGAGTACATCAGAGAAACAGCACATGTTCGAGGTTTTGGAGACAAAGTCAGAGAGGCTAGATTGAGATGGTTTGGACATGTACAGAGGAGGGATAGTGAGTATATTGGTAGTAGGATGCTGAGGTTGGAACTACTAGGCAGAAGGCCTAGAGGAAGACCAAAGAAGAGATTTATGGATGTGGTGAAGGAAGACATGAAGGTTATTTGCATAAGAGAAGAAGATGCAGAGGACACAGAGGACAGGGTGAAATAGAGGCAGATGATTGCTGTGGCGACCCCTGAAGGGAACAGTCAAACGTAAAAGAAGAAGAAGAAATTAGCCTAATGTGCATGTGTTTGAACTGTTGGAGGAAACCAGAGAAGCCAGAGGAAACATGAGGAGAACATGTAACCTCCACACAGAAACGCCCTCGAGAAGCCTGGGACTCAAACCCAAGACCTTTATATGAAGCGGCTGTGCCAATCACTTGTTAATCTTTGATAAAGTGACGCTTTACATGAAGACTGCGTGAATAGAAATAATTTTAATTCAATATGATTGAATTCTTATGAGAATTATGATGCACCTTTTGTTATTTCTCAGTGAGGGAAGGAGTCTCCAGTTACAGTTTACACCAAAAAGGCAAGATAAATCCAACCGACATGTATTTTATACTCGATACCCACTGCCAGGAACCGTGTGCCAGTTGGCGCCGTTTACGATGTTGTTTTGGCGAGTGAAGTCCCTGTTGTGGCATGGCCTGCGGTATGGATTCGACATGACATGGTTAGTGCTGGCGTAGACGGTTGCAAGCCAGCGGAAGAAACTGTCGTCCGGAGTCGGTGTGTGCTCTCGAGGCGCCCAGTCCCGTGCCATGTCGAATGGATAAGTGACCACTAGCTCCCCGCCATGCAGGTTGGCACTCAGTACAAAGGGGATGGACTGCATCCAGCTGATAACGGCACGCGTCTCCGGGGCCACCTAGAACCGTCCGTTAGTAAACAGTGACAGAACGACATATCAGAATTGACTGACAGGCATAGGATTGATACAGATGTAACTTACGCACCACGGCATCCTTTGAAGTGTACTCTTTTGGAACGGGAATGTAATGGTTGATGAGTTTTGATGTGTCCGTCTCCAGCTCCATGGCGTCCCACATCACCGAATTTAGATTGGCGAAGTTGTTGTTCATGTCATAGCCTTCGTAGCTGAAACGACCTACAGACCAGCCTGCTAGCTCAGATCCCTGACAACAAAACAACACACCCTCCATGATTTACCTTCTGAACACAAGCTACAGTGTCACTCATTCATTAATCAAATCGCTTAGTACTACTCGGGTTGTGGGGAGGCTGGACCCAATCTCACCTGATTCTGGATGATGGCAGGGTAAACCCTGAACAGCTCATCAAACCATCCTAAGGCAACACGCACACAACCATTCACATTCGCACTCACACCTGGGGCAATTTGGAACACCCACTCAACCTAATGTGCATGTCTGTACATTGTGGGAGGAAACCAGAGTACTCGGAGGGAACTCACGCAAGCATGGGTAGAACATGCAAGTCATGAAGTCCACAGAGAAAAAGCCATGCTCAGGACTCAAACCCAGTACCTTGTTGCTGTGAGGCAGACATGCTCACTTCTACACCGCTGAATTCAAAATAAAGAAAATATTATTCAGGATTGTGGGACTAAACGCACCTTCTTGTAGGCCATCTCATAACCATCGGGATTCATGGAGGGCAGCAGGTGGATGCGTGTCTCTTTAACCAGATGGACTATGCGCTGGTTGCCCTGTTTGTATTCCTGACAGATGTACTGCATCAGGTTCAGCAGAAGCTCTCGGCCCAGAACCTCGTTCCCATGCATCCCGGCCACATAACGAAACTCCGGTTCTCCTGTAGGGGGCAGCAGCGCACTTTCACCACTGAACCACAAACATCATGATGGTGGTGTTTTGTGACGATGTGATGAATAGACTTACTAGAGGTATTATTATATTTTATTAGAGTCTTATATATACAATATATATATATATATATATATATATATATATATATATATATATATATATATATATACAGTACACACACAGACACAGACACACACACACACACACACACATGCATTCATAGAGTTATTATTCTGTGCATTATTTTTTGAATGCCATGCAAATATATTTAGTATGATTTGAATTATTTGTGTCTTTAGAAATCTGTTATGGTTATTTTATTTTAAACACTGATGTGTTCAAACAGAGTAAACTTCATTCATTCATTCATTCATTTTTTAAACCACTTAATCCTAATTAGGGTCACTGGTGCCCATCTCTGGTAGGCAGGATACACCTCGGACAGCTCGCCAGGCCACCACAGAGCCAAACACTCACAGAACCAGTCACACTCCCTCTCACACATGGGGCGATTTGGAATAGCCAGTTAGCCGAATGTGCATGTTTTTGGACTGATGGGAGGAAACCCACACAAGCACATGGAGAACATGCGAATGCCTGAGGCTGGAATCGAACCCTGCCCCTCTTGCTGTGAGACAGACGCGCTAAGCACTGCACCACCGCGCTGCCCAGAATAAAGTTGGAAGGCGTCTAGTCTCTAATCTTGGTGTCAAAACTTCTTCTCACAAAGCAACTTTAACATGTTTAACTTAAAATACCTAAAGTCTTTCTTCATTAAATTTATTGTTTTTGGTGTCAACATTCATTTATTTATGTCTTTTCTCATTTGCTTGTTGTTTATTTATTTCTTTTCCTTAAAAACAATAAATTATATATTTTAAAATATTTATTTTATAAACACATAAAATGTAATTATTCTGTATTTAGTGATATTTAAATTTTTTCCATTCATTCATTTCCTGAATAATTTAATTCTAAGTGGGTTTGCAGGGAGGCTTTTGATATTTAAATTAAATTACTTAATAATTTTAAATTTAATTTATATATTGGTCTACAAGTGTTTTAAATTAAAGCTGTTTAGGATGTTAAGAATCTATAACTGTTAAAAGAGATGTTAAACCAGAGGGCTCTGAAGGATCTGAAGTCACATGAGGAGAGAAAAACAAACATATGCAGAATTTGTACTTTAATGTGAGAACTGATGTCACTGACAAAAATTTGCATATGCAAATAATAGACAAGTGTTTTAAAATCAGCAAATAAGAAGGGAATTGGAATGGAATCTAATTCAGCCCTTGGCGTCTGAAACATTGAACCCTGAGATTTTCACAGGAGAAGCTAATAGCAACATTACGGTAAAGAAACAGAGAAACTAATGAAACAAGACCCCCAAAGCTCTGTTTACTTCATATTTTCAGACGGGTCAGAAATCTGGCACCTTCTCGAAAACAGCTCTGGGTCACAAACACCCAAGAAAGTAAAAACCCAAGAAAGTTAAAAATGTAATGAAATAAAGGAGGTTTTTCAAATATTTGAATGAAGACTGTAGTAGATTTAAGAAGCTAGTAGTGATTAACAGTCACATCTGGAGGATTCCTGACAGAAATATTATTAATAATTAATAATATTTGTCTTAATATTTATTGCTGAACATGCCTGGCAGCTTAACAAAAACTTTGATCTGGTTAGACACAAGTGATTAGCATGCTAACTAGCTAGCTCGGTAGTGTATTTACGCTTTACTTTACAATCTACCAGACTATTTATATTGATCGTTACCAAGCTAGCGCTAGTTGGTTATTTCAGTTCATCATCATTCAGTTCATTTTCTGTAACCGCTTAATCCTAATTTGGGTCGCGGGGAGGCTGGCGCCCATCCCAGCCAACTTCGGGCGAGGGCAGAGTACACCCTGGACAGCTCGCCAGGCCATCGCAGGGCGGAAACACGCCACAGACTCTTTACGAAAGTCAGCAATGGTTCTTTTACATGAACCTCTCACCATAGACAGTGGGAGACATGGCCCGCCTTTGATAACCCAGTTAGCTGCACTGCGGGGGGACAGTGACAACCTTGTGGACAGTGGGACTCGAACCCCCAACCTTTGGATCAGCGATCCAGCGCCCTAGTGACCATCCAGCGACCACCACTGCCCCTCAGTTGGTTATTTCATTAGTTAGTTATTTAGCTAGTTAGCTAGCGAGGTCTCGGTACTTGGCCTTAGATATAAGCGCTCACATGATAACACAAAGTGTAGCGAGGTTTTAGTGAGAATAAATAAACCAAGAACAAATATGTACCAGTTCTGCACATGACTCGATAGATAGCGGTTCATTAGTTTGTTAATGGAATTTGATTCAGCAGGAAATAACGTCACACACTTTTCAAATTGGCTGCACGGTGATGTTGGGCTCTATGAGCAGAAAAGAGTTGCGTTTTGGCTGCATCTATACATGCCTGAGCCCGTGTTAAACAAATACACATTTGGCTTGAAAGTATTTCTAGAACAAGCTGAGTCTGTATTGAAACTCAGAAGTGCCTTTTTTTTTTTTTTTTTGAAGGGTTGGAGAACAGTTCACCCATTCAGCACGAGAGACTTTCTTTTCAGATCCTCTTTCAGTGACAGAATTCAAGCCAAGCGCAAGCTCTGAATGTTGACCTTTGACCTTGGATGCAGTTGCAGGATATTTGGTTGTTGAACATGAAGAACCTGCTAACACCGTGATGTCCTCAACTTTGATTTTGACTGAGCAGTAGTTTATATGAATATTCATCGTGTAAATCGTTATTGTTTCTATGGAAACCGCTCATTCACGGGTATGCTCCACACAAATAGACTTTTAAATAGTACAGTAGGCCTCCGTTTTTCACAATGGTTGTTCACGCCTTTCCTGTGGATCATAAAAATCCGCGAGTTACTGACATGGTTTTAAAACCCTATGTATGATATTACATGCACTAAAATCTGCTTCTTAAACACATTCTATAGCCAGTCTTTCTCATTAATACAGTAATAATGTAGTAGAATATCGGAATGATTAAGTAAAAACTTTTTAATTTTGTACTGTGATAATATTTATGAATAAATAAAGTGCTTAGGCTCCTTACCAGAAGCTAGAGAAGATGCAGGGCATTTGAGTGACATCATAGCGCTTAAATAATCATTAAAAACACACACAAAAAAAATTTACTTCACAATTCAGGCAATCACGTTCAACTTGTGCGTGAAGGAGGAAAGAAAGAGGCGCACACATCATCTGCAACCAATCAGCAGGAGGGAGAAACAAAAGCTCTCAGCCATTGGCTAAATTTGAATCATTTGGTAGTTACTTCCGAGTTTGTCACCAATTTGTGAGTATGCTAGCCGCGAGCGCTGAACCGCGAATGGTCAAGGGCCTACTGTATATAATTTTTCATATCTTGGACATGTTAATAAGTTCTAAGTATGGAGATATTTATTTCATGTTTATGGAAGATATGGAAACACATTGGCTCTATCTGGTCCGGTACCTCACAATAATAGACATTATACACCCCACAAACTCAGGATAGTGCATAAATCCGTTGAAAATACAGAAAATAAATCCTAAACCTCTGAGTTTTGTGCACATTTTTGCTTATGCTCTTGTTTAGTATTCCCTTCACTATTCCTAAATAACGATTATTTATTATTTTATTCATTACTAATGTTTTCCCCATTCATTAATTTATTTGCCAAACCATTTGATTAGTCATGAGGATATTGGAGCCTGTATCAGCCAACACTGACTAGGTGACAGCCATGTACATCCTGAACAGCTTACCAGTCCATCGCAGGGACAACACACACATAACCATTCACACTTTCACTCACACCTAGGAGCAATTTGGAAGAGCCTATTAGCCTAATGCGCATGTCTTTGGATTATAGGAGGGAACAAAAGTACCCAGAGAAAGCCCATGCGAACAGGGGCGGGAACAAGCAAACTCCACACAGAATCAAATTCAACATTGACGCATAAATCAAATTATAATAAATAGCTTATTTTGTGACGATGCTATCACCAGATGCATTTCCGGGTGCCTCAGTTTGGACCTGGTTTTCTCTCACCCAGCTCGTGTTTTCCCGGGTTATCTGAGATCTCCATCACGTACAGTTTCAGGCCCATGTAGCTCTTCCCGATGCTGTAGATGTGTGTGATGTCAGGACAAGCCTCACTCACCGTCTTCATTAGCTATAAAAGGTAAATGCAATAATGAGAGAGAGATAATAAGTCGTTTTATCTTCAGGTGTGATAGACAGCAGCAGTGAGGTGGTAGCAAATCTAAAAATAGAGTTACTCCTGCAAGTAAAAAGAAATCTGCACTGATTTTATACAGCGACTCATCGAAATAAAATAATGAATGAATATAAAATTGATATTGTGACTAATCCATCAGATCTTTGGACACATTTCTTTGTTACCGTGGTAACATCTACACAAGGACTCGTACAGCATCCTCCATAATCTCTCACCGATAATAAACAGATATTTAAAATAGATTGTAGTTGTTGTGAAAGAAATGAACTATCATATACTTTCTCATCATGAGGCTGGACCTCGCCTTATTTTCCTCTACCGGCATAAACACTGCTACACTCACTGCAAGCTGTCAGAATATACCTTTCTCATTTCCTTGTAATTGTGATGCCTGAAGTCCAGTTTGTCCCGTGTTTGTTCTGCCACTTGCCACGGGTAAACGTTTTCAGGATCTAAAGAAAAGAGGTTTCAGAATAAACACCATAAAAACCTTTTATTTCACACAAAGTTTATCAGAACAGCAACCTACACGTCACCTGCTGTCAACCTACAGCGCTCTACACTGTACTGTTCTCCTGAGACCTGGGACTGTTAACTTCTCATCACTTTAAAAGCCGAGTAAAACACAGGGAGAAAAATAACAAATAAGAATAGCATTCTGGGTAAAAAAACAAATACTCAACCCCCTCAAACTACAGGACCACCCACCCACATAAATAAAAAATCAAATAAACACAACCTTCCTTCCTTTCGGCTTTTTCCCTTTCTCGGGAGTCACCACAGCGAATCATCTGATTCACACATTTGATTTGGCATAGATTTTTACGTCGGATGCCCTTCCTGTCACAACCCTTTAGCAAGGGACAGAAACACGCTGACGACTTTGCAGCCTACTCTATACGAAAGTCAGCAATGGTTCTTTTACATGAACCTCTAACCATAGACAGTGAGAGACATGGCCCGCCTTTGGTAACCCAGTTAGCTGCACTGGGGGGACAGTGACAACCTTGTGGGGACTTGAACCCCCAACCTTAGGATCAGCGATCCTGTGCCCTATCCACTAGACCACCACTGCCCCCCAAATAAACACAACCGAATAAAAAAACAAAACAAAACAAAACTAAAAACACACATATATAAATATATATATATAGCCTGGTGGTACAGAATGCAGCCGTGAGGGGAGGGCACAAACAACTGCCCGCCCTTGCGCCGGTACAAAGCCCGGATAAATGCAGAGGGTTGTGACAGGAAGGGCATCTGGTGTAAAACTTTTGCCAGAATACAAAATGCAAACCGTAAAGACAAATTTCATACCGGATCGGTCAAGGCCCGGGTTAACAACGACCGCCATCAGTGCTGTTAACCAACAGGGTGCTGGTGGAAATTGGACTACTGTTGGTCAAAGAAGAAGAGGTCAAAGAAGCAGAGGCGGGAGGCGTGTCCGTAGGCAGAGAGAGAAGAGGAAAAGCGTGAGTCTAGGACTGAGAGTAGGGACTTTGAATGTTGGAACTATGACAGGAAAAGGTAAAGAGCTGGCTGACATGATGCAGAGGAAGAAGGTGGACATATTGTGTGTTCAGGAGACCAGGTGAAAAGGCATCAAGGCTAGAAACTTAGGAGCAGGGTTTAAGCTGTTTTATCATGGTGTGGATGGGAAGAGAAATGGAGTAGGAGTCATCTTGAAGGAGGGGTTTGTCAGGAATGTTCTAGAAGTGAAAAGAGTGTCAGACAGAGTGATGAGTCTCAAGTTAGAAACTTAAGGCGTGATGTTCAATGTTGTTAGTGCTTATGCCCCACAGGCAGGATGTAAGCTAGAAGAGAAGGAGATATTCTGGAGTGAGTTGGATGAAATGATGCAGAGTACCCCCAGAGGTGAAAGAGTGGTCATTGGTTCAGACTTCAATGGACATGTTGCTGCAGGCAACAGAGGGGACAAGGAAGTGATGGGCAGGTTTGGTATCCAGGACAGGAACACAGAAGGACAGATGTTGATAGATTTTGCAAAAAGGATGGAAATGGCTGTGGTGAATATGTTCTTCCAGAAGAGACAGGAGCATAGGCTGACTTATAAAAGCGGAGGTAGGAGCACACAGGTAGACTACATCTTGTGTAGGTGATGTAATTTGAAGGAAGTCAGTGACTGCAAAGTAGTAGTGGGTGAGAGTATTGCCAAACAGCATAGGATGGTGGTGTGCAGGATGATGCTGATTTTAAGAATGGTGAAGAAGGCAAAGGCAGAGCAGAAGACAAAGTGGTGGAAGCTGAAAAAGGAAGAGTGGTGTGCTGTCTTCAAGAAGGAGTTGAGATGTGATCAGGGAGACAGGTAGGAGAGTACTCGGTGTGTCCTCTGGAAGGAAAGTAGATAAGGAGACTTGGTGGTGGAATGAGGAAGTGCAGGAGTGTGTACAAAGGAAGAGGTTAGCTAAGAAGAAATGGGACATAGAGAGGACCGAAGAGAATGAACAGGAGTACAGGGAGACACAGCATAAGGTGAAGGTAGCCGTGTCAAAGGCCAAACAGAGGGCATATGATGACTTGTATGCTAGGCTGGACAGTAAGGAAGGAGGAAATTATTTATACAGGTTGACACAGCAGAGAAATAGAGATGGGAAGGACATGCAGCAAGTTAGAGTGATTACGGACTGAGAGGGAAATGTATTGACTAGGGGCAGTGGTGGTCTAGTGGTATAGGGCGCTGGATCGCTGATCCTAAGGTTGGGGTGGGAAATGCATTGACTGATGTCAGAAGCGTGCTGGGAAGATGGAAAGAGTACTTTGAAGAGCTGATGAATGAGAAAAATGATCAAGAAAAAATCTGGATCTGGAGAAAGCATATGACAGGGTGCCGAGAAAGGAACTGTGCTATTGCATGAGGAAGTCTGGAGTGGCAGAGAAATATGTTAGAGTGGTGCAGGACATGCATGAGAGATGTAAGACAGTGGTGAGTTGTGCTGTTGGTGTGACAGAAGAGTTCAAGGTGGCGGTGGGACTGCATCAAGGGTCAGCTCTGAGCCCCTTCTTGATTGCTATGGTGATGGACAGACTGACAGACGAGGTTAGACAAGAATCTCCATGGACTGTGATGTTTGCAGATGACATTGTGATCTGTAGTGAGAGCAGAGAACAAGTGCAGAAAAATCTAGAGAGGTGGAGGTATGCTCTGGAAAGGAGAGGAATGAAGGTTATCCTCAGTAAAACAGAATACATGTGTGTGAACAACAAGGACCCAAGAGGAATGGTGAGGTTACAGGGAGCAGAGATAAAGAAGGTGGAGGATTTTACATACTTAGGCTCAACAATCCAGAGCAATGGAGAGTGTGGAAAAGCGGTGAAGAAGCGTGTGCAGACAGGTTGGAATGGTTGGAGAAAAGTGTCCGGTGTGATGTGTGATAGGAAGGTATCGGCAAGAATGAAAAGAAAAGTGTACAAGACGGTGATGAGGCCAGCGATGTTGTATGGTTTAGAAACAGTGGCCCTGGGGAAAATACAGGAGGCAGAGCTGGAGGTAGAGGAAATGAAAATGTTGAGGTTCTCTTTGGGAGTAACGAGGATGGATAGGATCAGGAATGAGTACATCAGAGGGACAGCACATGTAAGAGGTTTTGGAGACAAAGTCAGAGAGGCTAGATTGAGATGGTTTGGACATGTACAGAGGAGGGATAGTGAGTATATTGGTAGTAGGATGCTGAGGTTGGAACTACCAGGCAGAAGGCCGAGAGGAACACCAAAGAGCAGATTTATGTATGTGGTGAAGGAGGACATGAAGGTAGTTGGAGTAAGAGTACAAGATACAGAGGATAGGGTGAGATGGAGGTGGATGGTTTGCTGTGGCGAACCCTGAAGAGAAAAGCCGAAAGGAAAAGAAGAAAAAGAAGATAGCTAGGTGGTAATGGTGCTGGATCATTGATCCTAAGGTTGGGGGTTCAAGCCCCACTATTACCAGGTTGTCACTGTCCTACCCGTGCAGCTAACTGGGTTATCAAAGGCTGGCCATGTCTCTCACTGTCAATGGTGAGAGGTTCATGTAAAAGAACCATTGCTGACCTTCGACAAGAGGAGCTGCAAAGCCATCAGTGTGTTTCTGCCCTGTGATGGCCTGGTGAGCCGTCCAGGGTGTACTCTGTCCTCACCCAGAGTCAGCTGAGATGGGCACCAGCCTCCCCGTGACCCTAATTAGGATTAAGCAGTCCCAGAAAATGAATGAACTATAGTAACTTAATATAAACTATCAAAAAATAAATAAAATTAACATAATCCAACTAAAATAAATAAAACACAACAACAAAATTAACTAAACAGAAACAAAAACCTAACAACTTCAGAAAAAAAATAAACAAAAGAAATCGAATTTAACAAAATAATTTACATAGAACACATATTAAATAAATAAATGAATGAATAATTAAATAAATAAAATAGAAGAAACTACTAAAAATAAATAAAAATGTATAGAAATAGTTAATAGAAAACATTTAAATACCATCAAAATAAATAGAAAAAACAAAACAAAGGAAGAAGCAAATAAAAAAAAACAAATTAAGAGAATAAATATAACTACACAAACAAGTAAATAGCCTTGTGATGGCATGCCAGCGTCCAGGGTGCACTCTGCCCTCGCCCAGAGTTGGCTGAGATGGGTGCCAGCTTCCCTGCGACCCTAATTAGGATTAAACGGTTTAGAAAATGAATGAATGAATGAAAACAAGCAAATAATATGTCGAACAAAAATGAACAAAACAATAATAAATGTGACCCATCAACACAAATTCAGCTTGAATACACAAAATTCCCTTTCTGAGTAATGTGCAGGTATATATAGAGGGTGTAGGCATACGTAGAAGGTGCAGGTATATGTAGAGGGTGCAGGTATACGTACAGGGTGCAGGTATACGTAGTGGGTGCCGGTATACGTACAGGGTGCAGGTATACGTAGTGGGTGCCGGTATACGTACAGGGTGCAGGTATACGTAAAGGGTGCAGGTATACGTAGAGGGTGCAGGTATACGTAAAGGGTGCAGGTAAACGTAAAGGGTGTAGGTATATGTAGAGGGTGCAGGTATACATAGAGGGTGCAGGTATATGTAGAGGGTGCAGGTATATGTAGAGCATACAGGTATACGTAGAGGGTGCAGATATATGTAGAGGGTGCAGGTATATGTAGAGTGTGCAGGTATACATAGAGGGTGCAGGTATGTAGAGGGTGCAGGTATATGTAGAGTGTGCAGGTATATGTAGAGGGTGCAGGTATATGTAGAGAGTGCAGGTATATGTAGAGTGTGCAGGTATATGTAGAGAGTGCAGGTATACATAAAGGGTGCAAGTACATGTAGAGGGTGCAGGTATATGTACAGTGTGCAGGTATACGTAGAGGTTGATAATTACCTGGTAGCTCGCAGCCCAGCACTTCCGCACGCATACAGATCGTCCCATTTCTAAACCATGTTTGCGGGTTGATTCGAATAAAGCGGGCCACCACTGGGTCAGAAAAGATGGCCAACACTGGAGTGTCGGTGTCCTGGTTGCCTTCAAACACCTGTGAGCATGAAAGATCATCACACCAACTGAAACTCTCCAAGTCAATGTACTGTAGTAACAGTTGCTGCATCATTGGCAGGACCAGACTGGTGTTTATAAACCCGGAAATGGTCAATTTAATTCAGATTAAATATTTTCTTTCACAGAAACAAATCAGAGGAAAAGTCCTGATTGGGATGCTTTGGAATGTTAGCGCGAAAGGTTGTGTCCAGCCTGTTATCTCGTCCAGAGCTGTATTTACTCGGGAGTTTGTAGGGATGTTCCTAGCCATGATTCGCCCACAGAAATCTGCTGGTAAGCCAGAAACAGTGGGCAGACTACTGCTCTCTCCAAGAGAGCCACTTATTCAAGCTAACTGCTTCCAGATGCCACATCCAAAAGTCTATTGGAGCCACCAGCATGCTGCCAGGAGACAGTATCCTGGTGGCCCAGTGATAGACATGTTCCAGCACCATGGTGATGCCCAAGCCAGGACACTGACAGCAGTTGATGAAATTCTTTAACCTTGTGTAGAGGAAACTTGTGTATTTGTTCTGAAACTTCACCCAATTATGAATAAAATAATGGAGAATAAAAGGAGATGATCGAGTGGATTTGGTTGGGTTTGAAGTCTTTGGCAACGTAGCTGGTAAAGAAACTCTACCTTCATATATCTGGACTTCTCCCCGAAAGAATTACCCATCTTTATCCATTCTTCCATTCTTCCATGCAACCAACAAACATCCTTTCTAATTCTCTTCTCTCCATCCTACCAGCAATATCATTCATCCATCCAAATGTGCAGGAATCCACCCTCGAATACTTACACAAAAAATTCACCCTTCCTCAAATGATTCAACGATGACTTTCAAATGACTCTGTCATCCATCCATCCCCCCAACCATCTGTCTGATACAATAACTACTTTATCCTTTGATCCATACATCCATCTCTCGTGCAGCCGAACCTTTCATCCATCTATCCATGAATCCATCCACCCATTCCATCCACTCTCCATCCATCCATCCATCCATCCATCCATCCATCCATTCATTCATCCATTTATCCATACATCAATCCACTCATTTATCCAGCCATCCATTTGTCCCTTTTCATTCTATTGCCAGCACTTTCCTCTTCAACCTCCATTCAATTCATAATTCATAAAATGTGGCTTTCAAAATATCTCTCACTGCTTCTTTCTACGTTGATCATCAATCTATCAATGTCTCATGTATTTTAAATGCTATGAAAAGATGATGAATCTCACCGTCTCCTGTGTCCCGTTCATGCAGGGCTTCCAACTGATGGAGTCGTTACTGAACTGCACCTGAAAAGTTTCGACCCAATTCCAGCTTAAACAGAAGGAAAGTTAGTGTACAGAGACGCAGACACTGTTCTGAGCTCACGCTCCAACAAACTGATGGGTTTCATTCATCTGCTTTTTGTAGTGTCCATATGGCTGCATATTTAATTTCTCTGTATAGTTCTGTATATCTGTACATGTTACTACCTCCAGATGGAATTGCGGCCCTGTATGATCACCCCTGTAAAGCGCATGGCTCTCAAAGCATCGACCTGAAGCCACTGTTTCTTGTCTTCATGTAGTGCACACCAAGCTCCATCATAAATGTCCCCATCCTCAAGACCAGACTAAACACACAGGACAGGAAAAATTATTACATTGGAAAAAATGGGACATTTCAACCTCTTTATGTATCAAAGGTGGACTTTTCTACTTGGACTCCAAACACATCTATGGTGAGACGCAAGATACAAAAAAAAAAAAAAAATACATTGCTGTTTTTCATCAAGCATTGTCATCAGCGGGTTTATATCCTGTGAAGGTCTGGTGAGCTGTACAGGGTGTACTCCGCTCTCCTGCAGAGTTGGCTGAGATGTACACCAGCCTTCCTGCAATCCTAATTAGAATTAAGTGGTTCAGAAAATGAATGAATGAATGAATGTTAGCAGGATTATGCAAAATGTTATGTGTGGATTTTTATTACATTTCTAAGAGAGGCGGGGCTTTGGACAAGGAGATCTTCATTCGATTTTGGAAATGATATGAATCACATTTTAGATCAAGTTTTTTTTTTTAAATTCTTGAACATTGTGAGAGCGAGGATACAATTAGTGGGATACAATTTTTTGGAATTGTGGTATTACAACAGGCCCAGTAGAGGGTGTAGTGCTGTGTACAGTCTCTTGTTGACAAAAAGATTTTGCTTTGATTATCATGAAATTTTTACCAGATGAATAGAGAAAACTTGAATAGATTTTCAATATACTGTGTGTGTGTGTGTGTGTGTGTGTGTGTGTGTGTGTGTATATATATATATATATATATATATATACATAAAACATTTTTTCACATTGTGATTTTTCCTGGGATTGCTGGGCTAGGTGGGGATTTCTTCTATACAGGTTGATAATATGATGAGTAGCAAATTTTACAAAGTGAAAACCCAACAAAACTGCATCAAGGGCAAAAACAAAAGAGCAGTGAAGGCCAGGTTTTTTTTTTTTTTTTTTTTTTTTTAATATTTTTTAAACGAGCATAAAAATTTAAACCTGAAATTCCAGAATGATTCTGAATGAATGTATATAGCACTGAATTTTGATCTTTCAGTGTTACCTGCCTGAAAATCCCTACAAAAAAAACAAACAAAAAAAAAAAACAGTGTCTGCATGAACAAATCTATCCATTCAACAAACACAAATTAACATTTGTGTAAATCCATATAATTAAACACAGCATCCACTGAAATGAAATGGTTCATCTGAGTTCAGAGAATAAAAATGTATTCAGATAACATGAGTATTTGTCTTGCCTGGATGTTGAGTCGACCACGGTGGGGTCCGAGACCACGACGTTTAAATGATGAGGCCTGCAGCTGGCTATCTTTCACTCTCAAACTTTCCAAACCCAGTGGTGGGCATTCTAATACAGATAAAAGCAAGAGCATGTATAGGATGTGTTTGGACATGGTTTTAACAAGTACAACAGGAAGTGGAAAGATTGGAAAACAGAGTGCTTGACAGAAAAAGTGAGAAAACATGAACTCATTGGGAACCAGCATTTGTTCACCAGATCATGCATTACAGAACTGAAGATAAGCTTAAATAAGCCATCACAGAGAGAACGGAGAAAGATGAGAAAATAATATATATATATATATATATATATATATATATATATATATATATATATATATATATATATATATATATATATATATATATATATATATATATATATATATAAAGGGCTTTTCCTTCAGGGGTCGCCACAGCAAATCATCTGCTTCCATCTCAACCTATCCTTTGCATCTTCTTCTCTTACACCAACGACCTTCATGTCCTCCTTCACCACATCCATGAATCGTCTCTTTGGTCTTCCTCTAGGCCTTTTGCCTGGTAGTTCCAGCCTCAGCATCCTATTACCAATATACTCACTATCCCTCCTCTGTACATGTCCAAACCATCTCAATCTAGCCTCTCTGACTTTGTCTCCAAAACGTCTTACATGTGCTGTCCCTCTGATATACTCATTCCTGATCCTATCCATCCTCGTTACTCCCAAAGAGAACCTCAACATTTTCATCTCTGCTACCTCCAACTCTGCCTCCTGTCTTTTCCCCAGGGCCACTGTTTCTAAACCATACAACATCGCTGGCCTCATCACCGTCTTGTACACTTTTCCTTTCATTCTTGCCGATACCTTCCTATCACACATCACACCGGACACTTTTCTCCAACCATTCCAACCTGCCTGCACGCACTTCTTCACCTCTTCAACCGGCCTGCACACGCTTCTTCACCTCTTTATGGAAAAAAAAATTATGGACCATCAGACACATGTATCTTCTCCCCAAATCTGGTGCCACACAATCGTGCAGAATGTTTTCATTTACTCTTGGGTCACAATTTCCCTTTGGAAAACTCATAGAATCATTGGCTAAGAGGGATGACGCAGCTCCCTCCCATTGGCTATCTCCCTACATCCCGCCCCGCTGGCCTCCCATTGGCTGGGAGGGATGACGCAGCTCCCGTGAACAGCAGCTTGTTTCATGAGTTTTTTCGAGTGTGCTCATTGCAACTGTATTTTTTGGCTCAAGCTTTTAACCTTGCATAAACATTTGTAAGATTATAACTCTGCTAAGAAGACATGGTCAACACGGAGTAAGTACCTTAAAAGGTATGATTTAATAATTTTTAAAGGGTAGTATTGGGGCCTTGGAACGAATCACCCTATATATATATATATATATATATATATATATATATATATATATATATATATATATATATATATATATATATATATATATATATATATATATATACATATATGGGTTTCAGGCCTCATCTGTAATTGAACAAAAATCTAGACTTTTCTGAAAGCAGTGATTATGAACCCTGTCCCTGGAGGTCTACTTTCATGATGATGTTGACTCCAACCATCTTACCATTGACTGACTGAAGAAGTTCTTGATAAGAAGAAGCTGGTATGTTAGATTTTAGTTTGGATAAAATATGAAACTGGTTTTAGGTCCCCAGCAGCAGAATTGATAACTAATGCTCTCTAGAACGTCTTGTTGGAACCTTTCCAGCTTGGCATGATAGACACAGCATGGAATCTGAGTCTTAAAGATAACTAAGATGAAGTATGTTTGGATTGGAGCCTTTCCGACCCAGTTGAGCGAGTCGCAGCGCAAAAACACGACCTCGTGAACTTCCCCAGAGCCTCACAGGAGAGATCTTTCTTCTGTTCAGTATTCATAGATTTCACACACAGATGGTGGATCGCTTTTCTCTCGCTCCTCTTTCACCTTTGTTTTTCAGATGAAAAAATGCAAATGATCCATCCAAAGGAGAAAATGAGCTGCTGTGAACCTTTGGAGAGAGATGCCAAGAGAGAGAGAGAGAGAGAGAGAGAGAGAGAGAGAGAGAGAGAGAGAAAGAGAGAGAGAGAGTGAGAGAGAGGGGTTTGAAGAAAATGAAACAGGATAAAAAAGACAAATAAACCAGCCAGTGAAGTCTGATCACTATCACTAACTGGATTCATTTTCTGCCATTTCACAACTTGAACATGACCATATTGAATGCAGCTTCATTCTAGATGGAGCCGGTAGTGTAGTGTTTTGGGTGCTGGGCTCATGATCAAGAGTCATGGTCTGAATCCCTGTTAGACCCTTAACTATGCGAAGGCCCTGGGAAAGGTCTTAACCACAAGTGCCTCTCTGTCCACCTAGACATATAAATGAGTATCAGTACAAATTCTGCGACTGTAACCAGTGATAAATTACCATCCCATTCAGGAGTTTACCCTTACCTTATCATTCTAGATTCCATCCTCACTGAGTGCAACAGGGGTGTATTCTCTCACCGATCCTATTATTGATAACCATCGACAGCATTTGATGGTACACGATGCATTCAGTAATTTCCACCCTTCAGGTACATCAGAGGCACAGCCCATGTAAAATGTACATCAAATGAGTACATCAGAGGGACACCCCATGTAAGATGTTTTGGAGACAAAGTCAGAGAGGCTAGATTGAGATGGTTTGGACATGTACAGAGGAGGGATAGTGAATATATTGGTAGTAGGATGCTGCGGTTGGAACTACCAGGCAGAAGGCCTAGAGGAAGACCAAAGAAGAGATTTATGTATGTGGTGAAGAAAGAAATGAAGGTTGTTGACATAAGAGAAGAAGATGCAAAGGATAGGGTGAGATGGAGGCAGATGATTTGCTGTGGCGACCCCTGAATGGAATAGCCGAAAGGAAAAGAAGAAGAAGAAGAGGGGCATCTTGAAGACACTTTTTAAGACTACAGTTTCTTGTCAACTTGAATGGAATCTACACACTGTTCCACTCACTACAGCTCTTTAGGCAGTTGCAGACCAAATCTAACAAAATCAGCAGATGAAAACAAAAGCAGATTTGCAGTGTAGGATAGGTACAGTGTTAGGATGGTGAAGGAAAACTAGAGCTAAAGCCCTGATGTTCCCAATGGCATGTATACAATACAGTGGTAGTCACTTTCAGATTGTATACCAGTTTACCCAGTATATTCACTATGCTCATCTCAGGTCACAGCTTTACCTGGAGGCAAGGTCAGCCCAGGCTTTTTTGGGTTGGGTTTGGGTTTTGATTTTGTAGAAATTCTGTTCTTTCGCACCTTCTTCAATGCTTTTCCTTGGATCTTGGAGGAGTTCCTCCTCGCTAACAAAGGTAAAACAGGACATTGAGACAGAATTGATTACAAACGTATTTATCATTCCTTTTAAAAAAATCTACCCCCCATTTACGGCCTAATTTTATTGTCTCCAATTCCTACCATCAAGTATAACCTTCCTTATCACACTTAGAGGGAGAGCGTCAGTTGCTTGTGATTGACTGCCGATCACTGTATGTGACAGGGAAGTGATCATATGCCATCCCTCCCTCCCATAAAAGTTTGGCAGATTAGCTCCCATGGATTCCAATTCAGGGATTATTGTCCCACCCTCATTTCTGTCCTCATATTTTGTTATTAATGCTAATTTCTGGTAGGCACCATGTCCATGTGAAGTCTTGCCACTCAACTAAATGTAGAACACGCAAACAATATCTGAACGCCTCCCTTCTACCCAAGAACATTAAGTGCTGAAGTGGTCCAAATTTAAAGATATTCCAAATTGGTGCTTTTTTGTTTGTATTGATCTGACTAAACCAAACATCTTATCAATCTACCAGTAGCAGAAGCTCAAAAACTGATCCATTTCAGTGGAATTAATGGTTTCAGGACTTGAACATTGGAGTCTCAGGCTGGGTGAAGGCGTTTCTGTGTGGATTTTGCCATCTCTTTTTAGGCTTCCATGGATTTTCTTCTGGTACTTTGGTTTACATCCATAGACCAAAGACATGCACACGAGGCGAATTGGTTGTCCAAATTGATTTTAGCTGTGAGTGGGAATTGTTGTCGTCTGTGGTTGCCCTGTGATGGCCTTCAGGTTATATCCCGCCTTCATCTAGAGTCCACTGAGGTATGCTCCAGCCTCCCTGTGACCCTATAGGATTAAGTGGTTTGGCAAATGAGTGACGTGGGAATGAAGTCTTGAAAATCTCAAGATTTGATTGTATGTTGTTGTTGTATGAGAGGATTAAAGGAGATCTCCTGGAAGTAATTCCTAGGTCCTCAAACCTCTGTAATAGTAACTGAGAAAAAGATATTTATTGAAAAACGTCATTAGAGCAAGGGGACTTAGTAGGGAATATTTAGACACTAATAAACAAGATGGTGTCCTTCAAGGTTCTATTTAAAGACCCCTATTATTTTCCCCCAGACTTTTATTATTCTCCATTTATCTTTGGCCCTTTGGAAAGAAATCCCATTAATAATATTTAAATATTGAAAGATGGTCCTCTTCTGGAATTTTTCAAAAGCAATATTCAGTTTGTTTTCTTTCAAAAGATTAAAAAAAATAATAAAACATGTGGAAGAGTTAAAGCCAGAGATAATTTGATTTGTTGCCAGCTTATATTTATTTATAACTTCATGACTATTTTAAATTTAAAGAAACGTCGCACAGTACTGCTTTATATCTATACCAAAAAAATGTATATCACTCTAAACTATTCTGATGTGGATTATACTGATGTGGACTTCTGCTTTTCTCATCAAAATATTGCAAATATTGGAAAAACTGACCCTTTTACCGATTTATCATTTACCTGTAATTATTAAATCATGAAAATATTGTTTCATTTTTGAGATTTTGTAGATTTTACCTAGATTGGTTGACTTCTTCTTTTCTCCTTCAATCCACACCTGTTTCTCCAGATTTGGTTCAATGTTCTCTTCCAGATGTTCGGTGCTGATGTAGACCTCTGCAGACTTTGCGCTTGTGGAGAAGATCATCCCAGGAGATTTTGCAGGAATTAATTTTCTTTTGATCAGAACAGTGGATCCTGATGACGTTTGATTGACAGAAGGCATCGGAACTGATCTATTAATGTCACCCAAAATAATTTTAGCTCCAGTGAGCAAAGTTACACAACATAACATTAACGACTGATGCCATGAAGGAGCCATGTCTGCACTGTCGGGCTTGCAGAGTTGGAGTGTGTGAAAACAAACCCCCCCCCCAGTACAGTCACATTCTTGGAGTAGAGGGATGGCAGAATGCACAGATTGTAAAAAAAAAAAAGAGGCTTGAAGATTTCCTACATGTACAGCTTTTTCATTTAAAGAAAAATCCACATGAAGGTGAAGTATTATAACTATAAAATCAATATATGAAACAAAATAACATTATAAACTAATAATAAATACAATTAACAATGAATAATTAAATAACTGTATATTTTTAGAACAGTATTAAGTATCATTTTGAATATAATTGAACTCGAGTGCAAATTTATTTAGTTTAAATTTATTATTAACGATTATATAACAGCGGCACGGTAGTGTAGTGATGAGCACATCTGCCTCATAGCAAGAAGGTCCTGGGTTTGATTCCCAACTTGGCGTTTCTATATGGAGTTTGCATCGGTGTCCTCGGGGTACTCTGGTTCCGACCACAGTCCAAAAATGTGCACAATAGCTGTATCATTGGTTGTTCCAAATTGCCCCTAGGTGTGAGTGTGAGTATGAAGGGTTGTATGAAGGTTGGCCCTGCGATGGCCTGGCGAGTTGTCCAGGGTGTACCCTGCCCTCGCCCAGTGTCAGCTGAGATGGGTGCCAGCCTCCCAGTGACCCTAATTAGGATTAAGCAGTTCAGAAAATAAATGAATGATTATGTAATAATAATAATAATAATAATAATAATAATAATAATAATAATAATAATAATAATAATAATAATATGTTAGATATTAAATATGTTGTTTTTTTATGGGAATTAAGTATACTGATAAAACATTATTTATTTCTGAATGTTTATTAAACTTTTCTGAAGTATTCCTGTGTAATTCCTATGTAATACGACGCCTTATATGAACCAATTTGATGACAGCGCCACCTACAGGCAGTGATATGATATGGTAAACATTTTCACTTGGTTTCAATTCTTTAATCCGTTTTATTTTTGGTAAGCTGAGGAACTCGAACATTTCTCCGGGCACTTTGGTTTCCTCCCACAGTCCAATCAGATGCACATTAGGCTAATTAGCTGTTCTAAATTGACCCTATGTCTGAGTGTGAACGGTTGCGTGTGTTAGCCCTACAAATACACTGGCAAGCTGAGTTGGCTGAGATAGGCTCCAGCCTCCATTCAACACTATTACAATTAAGTTGTACAGAAAATGAATGAATGAGTGATTTAATTTTTTTTTTTTTTTGAATTTCTAAACTGAAAGAGCTGGCCTTTTCCCATGATGCACTAGATGGTGCCAGAGGATTGTGAGTTTCGTGCACTGGCCATTCACAAACTCATTTTCCATCCACTTAATTCTTCTCGGGGTTGTGAGAAGGGTAGATCTTATCTTCATTGGAAACACCCTGAACGACCCACCAGTCCATTGCAGGGACAATCGGTTTCCTTCTCCCATTTTCTCAGGGTTTCCCCCCCATCACTGCTCTCACCTCCCACTCATTTTACTAAGGATAAATCCACGTTCTGTTCTCGGAACATCTGCTTTTGAACAAAAAAATAATAAATCCTGCATGTTATACACTATATTGGGGCTGGAGA
>CM045740.1:5523312-5525812 GCA_024760905.1 Plotosus lineatus
TTTTCTCTCTGTATACACTGGCGAGGCTGTTATCCGCAGGCGAAATCCAAAGAGCACACCTGAATTCACTCAGCCATCAGCGCGCTGGAGGAGCTCCATGCTCGACACTCTCCCAGTGATTTTGGTTTTTGTGTTTTTCCCTCACCACTATGGTGAACACAATTTTTCCCGCACCCGAGTGCTTCCCCTGAGCTCAATAAAAGTCTTTGTTTCATCGTACTTGGTCTCCTGCATTTTTGGGTCCGACTGATATGCTCCTGGCGTCACAGCATGATCATCTAGTGAACCGAAAAAGAAAAGGAAAATGATGACAGTTAGTGAGAAAGTTAAGCCTCTAGATTTATTAAAAGAAGGGTGAAGTTTTGCGTCTGTGGCTCACCATTACGTCATTAACGGGCCGACTGTGCACTACATTAAGAAGTAGGAAGAGAAAATACGCATATCATTCGGACCCAAAGACACAGGAGACCAAGTACGATGAAACAAAGACTTTTATTGAACTCAGTGGAAACACTGGGGTGCAGGAAAAATCGTGTTCACCGTAGTGGTGAGGGAAAAACACAAAAAACAAAATCACTGGGAGAGTGTCGAGCACAGAGCTGCTCTAGTGTGCTGATGACTGAGTGAATTCAGGTACGCTCTCTGGATATCACCTGCATGTAACAGCGACACCCCTCACCAGTGTATGCGGAGAGAGAGAAGAGTTAAACACCGCCATCTAGCACAGACCATAAAAGTAACAATGCAATAAGGCGGTTGTGAAAATGGAAAATGCTTTATCGTTGTAGATTACGGACTGCCATAAAAATAATGTGAGTTTGGACACTAACATGATACTACTACCGAAAAGCAAACGCTCTGTAGGCGCTGACGAGTCCCAATCAAGCACCAATGCAGCCAGTGATTCTTCTTCTCGACGTGGCCGTGGATTTGTTATCTATAAGATTTGTTATACGGTATTTATATATATTTATTGTCATAAGGTGTATAATTTATTTATATATTAATATGCGTTGCCTGTATGACACTAACATACATAGAACGCTTTAAAATCAACTTCTATATAAATTTTATATAATATATAGGTGGGTGGGCGTCCTTAAGACGTGGCAGAAGTCATGTCGCGGTTTTTCGCATTTCGGGGGGCTGGTCCCCATTAACTTGGAAATAAGGGGGATTACTATGCTGCTCTCTGCACTTCTGATTGGATTCTAAACTGTATTTTGTTAACCTGTATTCATATAAGTGTAATGATAATAAAGTTGATTCTAATCTAATATATACACTTCCATCATTTAAAATTTGATATCTTTTGTCATTTCATGCTTTAAAGATCTAATTTTAAATCTTTAACATATGAAAAATGTACAACTTATTCCACATTTCATTCATAAAATAACTGCCAAGAATCTGCAAAGAAAAGAGGGTTCCTCATACATTCTTACAATGCCTGAAACTTCAAGGGCTTGGTATAGAACCCAACCATCCATCCATCCATTCACATTCCATCCATCCATCCATCCATTCATCCATCCATCCATCCATCCATCCATCCATCCATCTAATAAATCCCCACATTCCATCCATCCATCCATCCATCCATCCATAAATCCATCCAATAAATCCACCCACTCATTCCATCCACATTCCATCCATCCATCCATCCATCCATCCATCCATCCATCCATCCATCCATCCAATAAATCCACCCACCCATTCCATCCACATTCCATCCATCCATCCATCCATCCATACATCCATCCATCCATCCAATAAATCCACCCACACATTCCATTCATCCATCCATGCATTCCATCCATCCTTTCCATTAATCCACCCTCCCATTCCACCCACATTTCATCCACCCATCTATCTATCCATTCATCCATTCCATCCATCCATTTAGCCATCCAATAAATCCATCCATCCATCCATCCATCCATCCATCCAATAAATCCACTCCATCCACATTCCATCCATTCAGCCATTCCATCCATCCATCCATCCATCCATCCATCCATCCATCCATCCATCCACATTCCATCCATCCAGCCATCCATTCCATACATCCATCTAGCTATCCAATAAATCCATCCATCCAGTAATTCCATTCATTCATTCCATTTATCCATAAATTCCATTAATCCATCTATCCATCCATCCATCCATCCATCCATTCATCCATGCATCCATTTTCTGAACCACTTAATTGTTTGGTTGTGAGGAGGATGGTATCTACAGTGGTATGAAAAAGTATCTGAACCTTTTGGAATTTCTCACATTTCTGCATAAAATCACCATCAAATGTGATCTGATCTTTGTCAAAATCACACAGATGAAAAAACAGTGTCTGCTTTAACTAAAACCACCCAAACATTTATAGGTTTTCATATTTTAATGAGGATAGCATGCAAACAATGACAGAAGGGGGAGGAATAAGTAACTGAACCATCACATTTAATATTTTGTGACCCCCCCTTTGGCAGCAATAACTTCAACC
>CM045740.1:5530812-5595812 GCA_024760905.1 Plotosus lineatus
AAACTGCAGATTTATATGACGAAGAAAAAAGTGTAACATGAAGCTCGTACACAGATTATATATGTTAGCTAAAAGTGACGTTAGCTAAAGATGTTGAAAAAGTTGGAAAAGATTTCAGTATTCCGTCGAGGTTTGGAGTCAGTCGTCTGTTATCGGCTATAAGGAGGCCCAGAAAATGTACATTATACTGATTAATCACGAGAGGAAACTTGAATCTTAGCGCAGTGTGGGAAAAATCTAGAGTTAATAAATCACCACCACCACCAGGGGACGCTGTTTTACCCCTAAAAATGGGTTTAAATCACTTTTGAATACTGAAATAAGAGGAAAACACAGCTCAGCTAACACTTAGCTCGCATTATCCAAAAACATGAGCTTTACTTAAACTTATTTGTGTTACTAGCGGCACGGTGGTGTTGTGGTTAGCACGTTAGCCTCACTGCAAAAAGGTCGTGGGTTCAAGTTTCGGGCTTGGGTGTCTCACTGTGGAGTTTGCATGTCCTCCATGTACTTGCATGTGGTTCCTCTTAACGCTCCAGTTTCCTTCCACCAGCGTCTCCGTGACCCTAATAGGATTAAAGGGTCAATGAGTCTAGTGTGTTTTTCATGTATGTATTTCTACTGTATACACATCAGAACTGCATGATGTTCGGTTATCCCCCACCATGTCTGGTACCAATGCTTAGCCCCAAATTCCCACAATCAAACAATTTATTGTAAAAGTACATAATTTCTATGGTACACCAATAATACCACCTTTTCCTTCGGACTCTTCGAGGTAAACAAACTCTTCCTAGCAACACCATGAAAGCCAACTTCTGATTGGTTTGTTCAATTCTGTTGTGGCTTCCGAGTATTTTCGTGCTCTAGGGTCATGGACTCTACCATTATCAACTATTATATTGAACATAGGTGATGCCAGTACCTGTGTTGCCATGGTAATGCAGTTCCTGAAGTGACATCAACAGCTTCTGACCAATAAGAATCAAGGATTCAACAGTATAGTGTACCAGGAATAAATATTACAGTAAATCATCTAATATAAGAGCATGACAATATAAAGTGTTAATCATGTTCTCGTTCTTCTTTTGTGTGTCTAGAAAAATCAAATTCAAGTTGAACCAAGTTTAAAAAGTACAATGAAGATCCTCAATATGATAAAAGCATCAGACACACCATCTGTAAAACCCAACCCCACCCCACCCCACCACCCACCCATAATTGTCACTAAACGAGACTTCAGAAGATGAAAGATCGCTTTGTCAGTGAAAGAAAAATCTCTCGTGAGGGGAGAGGACATTGTTTCGGAAAGTCTGTTTCCTGCGTTCATCTCCACCGGAGTCCGTAGGGGTGTGTGTGTGTGTGTGTGTGTGTGTGTGTGTGTGTGTGTGTGTGTGTGTGTGTGTGTGCAGCAGATTGATGAGAAGCTGAAGTAGGTCCCCAGATACCACACACTTCGCTCTGCAGTATTAAAAACTCCCACACGCTTTTCCTTTTTTTCCTTTTTGTTTTGGGGGGAAGGCCAAATTGCCCTTGCTGGAATGGTGGTGTGTTTGTGCAGTAATGAGCTGTGTTCCCTTTATTGTGATAAATGGTAGAACATTGGAGAATCCACAACATCTCAGAAGATCATCGCAAGGCAGTGAGGATGAGTCTCACTCCCAGTGAACATTCGGGTAGATTTTTGTTAGTTGCTTTAGCAACGAGCAGGATCTAAAAAATGTCATCAAGAATGAATTAGACATCATCAGTGAACTTACTGCCGCGTTAAATTTCACCCCTGTTAGAGAAGGTTCCACGACTGGAAAAGGGCTTGATTCGATAATGTTCTCGATGGTTCCTTGTGGGCTCTTCCAGCACTTGGTTTAAGCCTCATAAGTTTCGTTTTAAACCCTACCATCCATCAATCCATCTATTTGCTGAACAAATTAATCATACTAGGGTCAAAAGGAGGCCAGAGCCTATCACAGCTGACTCACGGTGAAACTGGGGTATACCTTGAACAGTTTGCTGGTCCATCGCAGGGGCAAAAAAACCAACAACAAGCATTCACAATCACACTCACACCTACGGGCAATCTGAAACAGCGAATCAGCCGAAAGTGCATGTTTTGGGACTGTTGGAGGAAACTGGAGTGCCCAGAGGAAGACCATACATACACACACAAGGAGAACATGCAAACTCCATGCAGAAATACCATCACCTGGGTATCATTTCTACAAAGCAGAGAACATGCTAACCATCACACCACCATACCACCATCCTGTTGTTTTAGGACATGCGGAATTAAGTGCTCAAAGTTCCTCTAGACATTTTTGGGTGTCCCTGGAAAAGACGGGTCCAACAGTGGTAGGTGTTATTGGCCTTGTTCAAGAAACCAACAGTGGCAGACTGGTCGTGCAGGGACTCAATCTTCATCTCTGAGGGTCTTAAACACTGAGTCCACTATTGCCCTTGGTGCCATAGATACATCTCACTTCCTTTAAGAACCTGCCAGGAATGTCCTCAAACAACGAGAATTAAAGCATCCAGTTGCCTGGAAGAGACCCAAAAGATTTCTGGAGAACCTTAAGTGATGCTCATCAATCAAAGAGTTCCAAGCACAGCTAGCCTAAGAACTACTGACTCATCTCTTTCTTCTTGAAGGATCTGAAACCAAATCAAAAGTTGCCTCTCAGACAACCACGAGGAAGAACCATTAAATAAACAAGGGTTCCTCAGAGGTTCCTCAAGTGTCAGAGGTAAGCCTCAAAAGTTTTATGTAGAACCCTATAAGAGGACGTTCCTCAATCAGAAAGAGTCGAAACGAGCCATGGAAACCACAAAGACGCATTGAGACAAACCGCCGATGCCTTGCTGCGTACTTCCATGTGTGAACTCAGACTTAAAAACCGCAGACGCTATAATTTACACATCTGATGAACCTCAATGCCTCCAAAAACGAGGTCGTAACACAGAATATGGTTTACAGTCACGCCGTAAAAGTGCCCGGGTCTCGTCTAATTAGAAGTGACTGTTTTATAGAGTGCATGACAATGCATGGATTTAAGCGAGCACACATTGAGACATGTGGCAAAGATCAGCGCTGAGCCATCTCTGGAAATAGACGCAGTGTGTGTGAGAGGGAGTAAGAGTGTGTGTTTGTGTGTGTACACGCACACACATATGTGTGTGTGTGTGTGTGTGTGTGTGTGTGTGTGTGTGTGTGTGCGTGCATGGTTGCCAGATGAGGGTCGTTACAATGAGGAGTTAAAGTGTAGCCTGTTACTGGTGCGTGTTTCATTCTTGTGCTCGTGTTACGCACCTGTTAAAAGGTTAAAGTGCTAATCAGAAACATGGCGTCTGAGTCCAAAGCTAACCGCTTATGCTTATCTGTCGGAAAAAAATCTCAAATCCAACTTATTGTTCCAGGATTCTAATAAAAAAAACGTGGTTAGCATGACTATCTCACACCAAGAACGTCCTGGGTTTGAGTCCCAGGCTCAGCTCGGATGTTTCTGTGTGGAGTTTGCATGTTTTCTCTGTGTTTGTGTGGTTTTCGTCCTTGATGATGGGCCGGAGCTTGCATGGGTTTTCTTCACATGCTCTGGTTTCCTCCTCCCATTCAAAGACGTGCACATTTAGCAAACTGGCTGCTCCGCATTGCTTTTAGTTGTGAGTGTGAATGATTTTGTGTGTGTTTGTTGGCCTTGTCATGGACTGATGAGCTGCTAATTAATTAATTGGCTGAGGTAGGCTCCAGCTTCTGCATGGCTCTAACAGAATCAGGTGCCTGAATGGTTTGCTGGAAAGAAATTTGTTTGGATGAATATTTTCTCTTGTGTCACTGGAAACGGTTACATGATGCAGGATTCATAATTGTGTGGCATTATTTTATGAAGAAGGAGGTCAGAGCAACCAAGCAAGCAATCTGGTAAACATCTTCAAGTACAGCCGGCCCTCCATTTACAAAAACCTCCGAGTACGAAAAATCCAGGTTAAGAAAAACATCCTAAATTTTCGTCCTCTTTTCACGAAACAACCACTTACGAAAAGCACCAAACGCGCCATTCAAAATTCAAAAAATATGCGAGTTGCTCTCTCATTAGCTGTCTCCCAACATCCCACCCCGCTGGCCTCCCATTGGCCAGGAGGAAGCTGACCTGTACCCATACTTCCTGTACCCATACTTCCTGTTTATTACACGCGCGGAGAGTTGAACAGGACTGTTGGCTTGTTTTGAGATTGATCATGCAGCGTTATATTTCGTTATCGCCGAAACCCCTCTACAATCGGGACGATATTGAAGCAGAAGGAGACTTTAAAGCAGAAATACAGTGACAGAGGTGATTATTTCGACACGATATTGAAGCAGAAAGAGCATGAAAACTCTGAAAACTCATGTAAACTCATTAGTGCTCTGTGGGACAAGACCTCCGATCTCACAAGGAAGCAAGTTAGTATTGAATCAGAACCTCTGATCTTTCAAACAGGTACTGTAATTCTGCTTCAAACACAACATCCTGTCCATTTAAACATTTGAATACAATTGCTCCGTCTGCTTCGCATTGTGTGTGGGCGGAGCCCGCATTCGGCAAAACACACCAGAGAGACAGAGAGTGTGTGTGGGTGTATTGTATTGTTTGTGTGTGTGAGAGAGAGAGATAGAGAGAGATAGAGAGAGACAGTGTTGTGTGTGTGTGTGTGTGTGTGTGTTTGTGTATGTGTATGTGCATTAATAAAAATGTTTAATAATGCTTTAATTGATAAATATGTTAATAAAATGGTTTAATGTTAATGAAATGTTTAAATGGTTTAATAAATAATTTTCTTTTACTTTTAACACATATTTCATACAAAATTGGTGTACTTTTATCATTTTTAAAGGGTTTATGGGGTAGTCCTGGGAGCCTTGGAACGAATCATGTGTATAAAATATAATCAAATGCACCTCGACTTTCGAAAACTCCAGGCTACAAAAAAGGCTCTGGAACGGACTAATTTCATAAGTAGAGGGTCGACTGTATCTCAAAGCAAATATAAACCAGACTTAAGAAGAACCAACACACTGAAGGTAAAAAAATAACTCAACAATCCACCAAAAACAGGATAGAAACTCGAATGAGGAATTTAATAAAACATCGACAACTCTGGAGGTGAAATGTGGATGTTTGTCCAGAAGAAGCACCTTCACCGTGGAGAAGGAAAGAAAGAACACATTGAGGCCTTGAGGGAAACACCAGAACTGGAAGGGTAAATGTACTCTGGAATTAATTCTGGAGGAGACTTGACCCAAAAATGGAGGACAGGAACTGAAGCTGGGAACGGCCTATTGAGAAAAATATCTGGAACCATTCAAGTGATCATGTGATCACAAAAGCTTCTATATTTCGGTTGAATTTTGTAGCCGTCTATCTCCGTGTTCTTTATTTGTATTAGCGAGCAGGCTATGAGCTATTTGCTTGCGAGGTTGCAGATGTGCAAAACTTTGACAACTTTTTTGTTATGAAACAGTAAGTCTTGGCACCATGGTTTCTTGACAACACACCCAAGATTTGACTCCAATTATTTCCTCCAAAGTTTCAGCTCTGCCCCGATTTTACCGGATTTCCCCACGCACTGTAACCTGATCTGTGGTCCAGCTGCAGCGTCTTAGCATGAGATCACATCTCCATCGCTATAGTTTCGCTAATAAGCCCCGCATTTTGGCTGGGCTCGTCTGACGGTGCTGGAATGACAGGAGGTGAGCTCAGCTGAACCGTTTGTTTTTGGGATTTCCAGAAGCATCTGGGATAAAATGGGAATGGCATGGATATGAAATGTCATGTTAATTCAGCGTTAATGCAGACGTCAGGGCTGATGGAGGGTCAGAATCAGGAAAGTAGGCGGGTTTTCAGAACTAAATATATGAGCAGCATTCGAGTTGTATCAGGGGTGATTTAAACTCGATCAATGGCAGTCCATCATGTCGAGATGCCAAATACTGTTTCAAGAGAGAAATTCTTTACAAAAATGAGCAATAAATATCCAAAATTTACAGTCACACAGATACGTTACTGTATTTATTACGGGAATATGAGCCCACAGCACAACAACAGCATTATCCTTCTCGATCTGTGGATGAGGAACAGTCAGTGATGATGACTCTATTGAACAAACCTTGGAACGTAATTTTAATTCTTTAATCATCCAAATGACTTCTTCAGGCATCTGAATAAAAAAGTCCCAATTTTCACATAAAAAATATGAAAAATCCATAACACGAGGCATCAGTTCATCAGATACCCACTAGGGGGGAGACATTTCTTTATAACTATGACAAACTTGAAAACCACCGGTCTTCAAATATATTCATTCATTTTCTGAACTGCTTAATCTTAGTTAGGGTCACGGGGAGGCTGGCACCCAGCTCAGCTGACTCTGGGTGTTGGTAGAGTACACCCTGGCCATCGAAGGGCGGAAACACGCTGACGGCTTTGCGGCTCCTCTTGTGAAAAGTCAGCAATGGTTCTTTTACATGAACCTCTCACCATAGACAGTGAGACAGTGAGAGACATGGCCGGCCTTTGATAACCCAGTTTGTGCACTGGGGGTGGATACTCCAGGCTATGGATGGCTGTGGCATTAACCAGGATTTGAGCTTGCGAGCTCCGGGTTAACAGATTACATTTCCAGTACAGTGGTACCTTGACTTACGAATCTAATCTGTTCCGAAGGCAAACTCATAAGTCAAAATGCTCATTAGATAAAACAAAAATTCCTAAGGGAAATAAGAGAAAACCATATAATCCATTTCAACCCCCTCCCAAACTCAAACAACCTGCCACAAACATATATTTCACCTACTATATTAAAGATAAACATGTAAAAACAATAAAGATTTCATAATAATAATAATAATAATAATAATAATAATAATAATAATAATAATACATGTACATTAACATTAATAATAATTAATAATAAATAATTATAAAAGAAGAATAAACAATAAGTCAACTAACCCTTCCTATCATTGACTGCAGCAAAGATGTCACGTGGGTGTGAAGATGTCACATAGACAAGCGTGAGGTGGTGTGTAACAGAGAAGGAAGAGGAGAATTTTGTGCATGTGCATGCTATGAAGGCCAGCGAGGAAAGCCTCTTGGTGAGCTCCCACAAGGCCAGTGCTTCACAAATAGTGGGATGCCCCCCCCCGGTGGGTGCAGTGTGATGCTGGGGGCGCGTATGATCCTGGAGAACATGGTTTTATGCCATACTGTACTAGAATTAAGTATAATTGCACATCCTCTACAGGAGGTGGCAGTGGCGCTCTCACTGTGTTCCCTATGATGTAGGGAAAAAGCACCGAGCAAACAATATGAAGTGTCGTAAACACTATTTAGAGTCATGCGCGGGGCACTGGGGTGGGGGTAGTTTTTTTTTTTGTTCCTATAAGGGGCATCACAGAAAATAATTGAGAAGCACTGCATAAGATATTCTCAGAGCGCAGAGGAATACACGCGGAACAATACGAAACTAATTGGCACGGAAAAGGCATTTTCCCAGCAGAGATCATAAATCAAAATTTTGCTCATTGGATGGGGCAGATTTTTGGTGGGATCGAAGCTCGTATCGTACTCTTTATAAAAGAGACTTGTAAGTCAAGATACCACTGTATTTACTTGCACCCATTTATAGTGCTGGGTAGATAGAGACACATGTATGGCTGAGACCTTGGATGGCATGATGGGGTCTAATGAGGATTCGAACTCACGACCCCACCACTGCATTATGGTGTGTACCACTTTTTCCATTTGGTGTCTCTCTTTTTCTTTCATTGTCTCTCATTGTCTCTCATTATCTCTTACTCAGCTTCCATCACACTTCATTACAATTTCTTTGAACAACTTAACACTTTCCACTTTAAACCAACGTCAACATATACTGAGTTCTCAAATCCCTCATATCATTTTTATCATCAATAAATGTGGATTACATCAACACTTCCTTGTTCTTGTTTCTTCTCCTGTTTGTCCAACAGCAGTGACGTTTTCAGGCGTTCGAGACACTGATGCGTGTCGACAGTAGCTGCTAATTGGAGTAAATTAATTTACCTTGGGCAGCATGTTCGCACAAAATGGCGCGCGGTGTGTGAATAAGTGATGATCGGCAGGGCCGGTATAAGGCCCGACTTTTTAAATCATTTAACAGCACGAGCCACTAATTAGCAGTGAGAAAAGCCAGCTTTCAGCCTCAATTAGGACAAGCCTGTGTCAGTGACAGGAAAGCGAGAGAGAGGGCAGAGAGAGCTTCTGATTTATTTATCCTCTGAGCAGATTCTGGCCGCACTGGGCTTTGCTTTCAGATGGTGATACACGGAGGATGGAGAGAAGATTGAAGTCTGTGCATTAAGTGAAAGTTAAATACGTCTTCCAGAAATCACACACAGACCTGAGGAAGAAAAGCAGACTTCTGTCTGTGGGGTTCATCAAGTCTGCAAGAGGTTGTGAGACGAATCCTGAACTTCTCTGCTCTGTTGGTACCATCCAACGTGTACCTCGGGACTGTGAACCAGCCAGAATGAACACCATCACCTCCGGGATGACCTTGAAACTTCGTTCCTGGTGGAGAAGTTTCAGTGCTTAAACTTCAGTAATCAGTAGTGATGCTGGAAATGAATTTGGTCAGTGAGAGCACTGGTACAGCCTGGGAACGCGGTTGGGTTGGTGAAGAAGAAACGGCTTTAGTTATTGTAGCAGGCTGTATGAATACAAGCACTGAGTCTGGGTGGAGGAAATAGGGCTCCTGTGTGGCCTTGCTGGATTTCTTCTATGTGGTAAAATAGGGAGTTGACAAGTGGTCAATTCTTGAACCTTTGAGCAGATCGTCTACAGGTGCACAGGTTCCTCACTGGGATATAGAGCAGAAAGTTCTGAACACTGGTCCTGGAGGACCCCACCCCCACACAAACATTCACAATGACACCTACTTATTATTCTTGTGCCTTTTCTTTGTGCAGGGATAAAAACCAAAGTATCCGCAGAAAACCCATGCAACATGAAAAGAACATGAAACTCATAGAAACTGTCTTTCCAAGCCTGGGATTTGAACCCAAGACCTACTTGCATTGCCTGTCCACTAGGCCACCATGCCACCATGCCACCTGCACCTGATTCAAGTGCTATGTTAATGAACAGCCCTTCCTGAGTTGAAGTGGATGGACTGAAGCAGGAAAACACAAACATGTGCAGACCAAGACAGGGGGTTCTCCAGGCCTTCTCAGAACCCCTGCAGTCATCGAGCCATGTTTGGTGGCACCTTTCAGGGATGTCCCCTGTTCGGTTTCGACTATATCAGGAACATTCCACTGGATGAAGCCTTCAGAGAAGTCACAGGATCTACTGGATTGATAACCTAGACGGCTTGGGAACAAGTGCAGAGTTTCCAAGAATGAGCAGAGACGGTTCTTTGTATTTTCATAGTTTGGCCAAAAGTTTTTCAGATTTTGTACCTGTGACCAAGTAATGACTTCCCTTCGAAGTCGATCATGAATAATCTATGAACACAAACATTTCACATATCCAATTACACCGCTCTGTCTCACTTAACGTAATTACACCTGTATAATCAAGTGAAGTAAGTCGTCTCATTAAAAAGTGTCTCGCCGCTACTCCTTCCTGCTCTCTAATTCACTCGGACATCACTGATAGCATGAGATATTTTTAGGAACCCTTTCGGAATCTTTTCAACAGACATCCTGGCTGCGATTTCCCGCCTGTAGATTCGATAGCCAAATGTGTCCTCTGTAAATTAACAACATCCGAGTTGAAGAGGACGTCTGGGTCACGTTCAGAGGTATGGTCGGCTCGTTGAGTTTTGAAGCTGCAGGAAAAAATCCTGACCCAGTAGCATGGCCTCTGAAATTCAGACCCTTGAAATTATTTCTTGATAGAGCGAAAGGGATGAAGCCCTTTGAGCAAAGGAAGGCCGCACTGGATGCTAGTCAAGGCGAGAGATTACAGAAACGGTGCCTTTTGTCATGGGACGTCCTTTTGGGTCTCTTGCAGAAATGTCCGGAAGCTCCATGCCAAATTTTGTCCTGCAAATTTCCCCCCCTTCATCCAGTTTGGATATCCAGACTGCAGGGAAATTAGTGCTTACTCTAGTGGGAAAGGAGGGCAACATGAACTCTTGCCAACTCATCTGAGAGAGGGCCCCCCCCCATTCCCTTATTTTGTTTTGCGCCATCCATGAAATGCAGCTGATTCCCAGCTCGGAGTTTTTTCGGCTGCCGCTCAAATCCCAGCAGTGTTTATGGATTCTCCAGATCTCATTACAGTCAATGAGCCTGCAAAGACTCGCAGATCAAAGTAAAAAAGACTTTCTAGTGTGTGTGTGTGTGTGTGTGTGTGTGTGTGTGTGTGTGTGTGTGTGTGTGTGAGTGAGTGAGGGAGATCTCAAGTAATTACAGCCAAGGAAGCTCATATCTGAATATTTTAAAAACAGGAAGTGGTCAGTTACAAACAAAAAAGGAAGTAAATAAAAATGTCAGCAGTACATATATGATACTCCGCAGGTTCCACATCTAATCACCTTTGAATTAAAAATTTTGTTGAACCAGTTCTAACCATAGTTACCTCAAGCAGGAGGTTAAGGCCTGATTTCCTACTTCATGCCAGATATATACGATCGAGCTTGTAAATGCTGCGTTGGTGCTACGAGGCTAATGTCGCTAACAAGTCATCAATGCTATATAAACGACGTTCCTCAAAACTGCTACCTGTCACTTTATTTCCTGATTTTGTGTTTTGTGTGTGAGATGATGTCGAGGCACATTCGTCTTGCAGGAAGAAGGTCCTGGGTTCGAGTCCCAGGTTTGGGGAAGATGTTTCTGTAAGTTTCTTGTGCTTGTATGGGTTTCCTGTGGGGACTATGGTTTCCTCTGGCATTCCAAAGACATGCACATTAGGCTAACTGGATGTTCCAAGTTGCTCCTAGGCATGAGAGAGAGTGTGAAAGGCTGTGTGTTTACTGGTCCTGAGATAGACTGGCGAGCTGCTCACCCAGAGTTGACTCGGATTCGTAGGATAAGGTGGTTCAGCAAATGAATAATTGAATAAGGTTGATGTCAGATGATGTTTACGGAATAACAAGCCACAGTTTCTTTATAAGGAAGGAACTACATTTAGTCATGTCACTCAGGAAGTATACACTAAACAGGCATTTTCTGAAGCATGTTACATATCACTAGCTAATGTGATATTAGCCTCACAAGTCAAACACTGCGAAATGATGTTTTGATGAAGAAATGGTTAACAATTATGTAGTGAAAGTGATGTGGATGTCGTTGAAAACTGCCTGTGACAGACTGTGAATGGGAATGATCAATTCAGCAACATCCACCGAGCCCGAGGCGCATACTTGTTTTTCTACCTGGGAACATTAGCCAAAAACAGGCACATGAAAACACCTTCGTAGTTTGTGTAGCCAGTGGTAACTTGACTTACAAAATTAATACATCAGTACCTTGACTTATGAAATTAATCCGTTCCGAGGGCAAGCTCATAAGTCAAAATGTTCGTTAGATAAAACAAAAAGTTTGCCTACAGGAAATAATAGAAAACCAATTAATCCGTTCCAACTCCCTCCCAAACTCATATAACCTGACATAAACACGTATATTTGAGCTATACATGATAAACCTGTAAAAACAATAAATATTTCATAATAATAATAATAATAATACATGTACATTAACATTAATAACAATTAATACTAAATAATAATAAAACAAGAATAAACAATAAATCAACTAACCCTTCCGATCACTGACTGCGTCAAAGATGGCATTCATGGGCGTGAAGATGTCACGTGGCAGGCATGAGGTGATGCATAACAGAGAAGGAGGAGGAGGAGAACTTTGTGCATGTGCACACTATGAATGCCAGCGAGGAAAGGCTCGTGGTGCGCTCCCACAAGACCAGTGCTTCTCAAATAGTGACAGGTGTAATGCCGGGGGGGGGGGGGGGGGGCATGTATGACCCTGGGGAACATGTTTTTTTGCCATACTGTATGACAGTTAAGTATAATTGCACATCCTCTACAGTAGGTGGCAGTTCGGCTCTCACTGTGTTCACTATGGTGTAGGGAAAAAACACCGAGCAAACGATATGGAGTGTAGCGAACACTATTTATAGTCGTGTGTGGGGTGCTGGGAGGGCCGTGAAATTTTTTTTTTTCTTCCTATAAGGGTATCACAGAAAACAATTGAGAAGCACTGCACAAGGTGTTGTCGGAGTGTGGGGGAATACACGCGGAAGAATAATAATCGGTTAATTAGCCCGGGAAAGCCATTTCCCCAGCAGAGCTCATAAATCAAAATTGATGGTGCAGAATTTTGGTGGGATCAAAGCTTGTATCATGGAAAATTCGATATAAAAGATACTCTTGCGTCTGTATTTTTAAAAAACAAACAAACAAGCAAAAAACCCAACATATTTTAACTAACAAACTTGGTGAAATGAATTCTGTGCTCAGAGCCAAGCTAACCAGTCGCTCAGCTAGAACTTTCTTCTTCTTTTCCTTTCGGCTTTCCTCTTTTTTTAGGGGTCGCCAGAGCAAATCATCTGATTTGCATGTTTGATTTGGCAGAGGTTTTTATGCCGGATGCCCTTCCGAACACAACCCTTTAGCAAGGGACAGAAACACGCTGACGGCTATGCAGCTACACTTTACTAAAGTCAGCAATGGTTCTTTTGCATGAACCTCTCACTATAGACAGTGAGAGACATGGCCGGCCTTTGATAACCCAGTTTGCTGCACTGGGGGGACAGTGACAACCTTGTGGAGAGTGGAACTCGAACCCCCAACCTCAGGATAAGTGATCCAGCACCCTTTACCACCAGGCCACCACTGCCTTGTCGCTAGGCTAGATGCTAACCCTACTTATCCGGATCGTCTATTTATTCCAGAGTGATTTCACTAAAAGCAACAAAACAATCCAGAGATTGCACGCTAGAATCCGGGTTAATGCCACAGCCATCCGTAGCCGGGAGCTCATGGGAGCTAATTGGCCGAGCTCTTACAGGAGGGACGGGTGGTATACGGTCACTTCCCTGTCACTCACCAATTATACGCCAGCCGACCATAGGCACCTGTGAGCTCATTCGTACAATGGGGCGGATAGCGTGTTCCCTCCAGGTGTGTTAGACGGCAACCAATCACATCCTGATGTATTTTATAAACAGTTTTATCTCTGGGACAACTGAAAGGCATGAACATCAATGAGGGTTGTGGTGTACACTTATAGACTCGCACTCTCCAGACCTCGACTTTCATGCCAGTTTATCCTATTTATCATTAATGGGCCTCGCCAGTAACCCCAGGTCCCGCGCGCAATTATTATTTCAAATGTGATTTCGAGGACGTGTCGTGGCTAAACGGTGCATCCGGGGTAAGAGATAGAGGAGGAATCCGATCATCATGCGTATAAATTTCACGCGGTCGAAAAGCTGCTTTAGTCTGAGTGCCCTTGAAAGTTTCAGTCTTTACCAACCTTGGTCTTTTCCGTCTCCTGCTCTCTCTCACCCTCTTTCTGTCTACGATATCTGAAGGTTGGCACGTTGCTCTGCTGCCAGACATTAAACGACATCATCCACCAGCTGTGAGTGTGAACACACACACACACACACACACACACACACACACACACACACACACACACACACACCCACACACACACACACCCACCCACACACACACACAGCACAGTCATTAAAGGGCCCCCTTTAATTAAAGTAGGCATGTAAAGGTCGTTAAAGGCGAACAGATGGGTCCTTGGTTTACTCATCGTCGCACTCGGCCCCTTTTGTCCTCCCGTAAATATCTTTTAAAAATGTTTGAGATGTTGCAGGTTCTGAACACACACTGAAATCCAGTGCTTCCACCTGCACACTGTCTCTCCCTGCGGATGCTACCAGTGGAGATCAGGACCTCGGATTTCAAATGGAAATTATAATTGGTGTGAATTTTTGCTCCTGGTGACTTTGTGCAGATCCAACCATCCTTTCATTCATTCATTCATTTGACAAACCGCTTAATCCAACCTGGGTCACGGGTAGGGTGGAGCCTATCTCAGTCCACCCTAAGGAAAGCTGTAATGGTTAGCGTGTCGACCTAACAGAAAAAACGTTCCCGGATTCGAGTCCCAGGCATGAAGGTGTTGCTGTGGGGAGTTTGAATGTTTCCTCCCTCAGTGCAAAAACATGTATATCAGACGAAATGGATCCTCCATACTGCTCTAGGTCACGACAGGCTCCCTGGTCCGACAGCCCTTCTCAAATAAGATGGGCACAATGCTAAAGTC
The DNA here is from genome assembly GCA_024760905.1 of Plotosus lineatus. NCBI lineage: Eukaryota > Metazoa > Chordata > Actinopteri > Siluriformes > Plotosidae > Plotosus > Plotosus lineatus. The sequence goes on from CM045740.1 coordinate 5,545,139, forward strand.
AGTTTGGCACCTTACTCATCGAAAGGGATTTTTTGATTTATTATAATAATCAACATTTATACTCTGCTGTCAAAATCATACCATAATCATGTGCCTTCTCTCATCATAGGTGTTTTACACCTGATTGATATTTTGTGATCATTTATGCATCGACTGTGTATTCACTTACACCATACTCATGATATCCTTGTTATTTTCATGTCTATGTGTTTGTGCTGGGATGTTTTGGCACATTCGTGATTATTTAGGGTACTTTTAACCTTCTAATTTCAACGAATCCTGCACCTGGTATTGTGCGACATCCTGTATAATCTCAGCTGTATAAACTTAGTATAAACTTAACAACGTGACCCAGACTCGCTGTGTCTATGTCTGACACACCATGATATTTTTTATGCATAAAACCCCCTGTACTGGTTATCACACTTTGGTGATGGGTGAATAAACACTTGCGCTTCCAACCTTGGTCGATCTTTGTGCTTTTTTTCTGATCACTCCAGCACTGTTGGTGACACTCGGGAACTGATCTGTGGGAAGACTTGCTTAGGGCCATTCGAAGACCCTAACACTCATTTTAGTTAGACTTCAGGCTTATATTTAAGAGCAGTAGTGGACTGCTTTTCAATCTCTCTCTCTCTCTATCTTACACACAGACACACACTAAGCCATAATGAACATAAATCCATAGTTACACTCTTTACTTCAGTGCATGTTCCTCCCAGAGACCAGAACTTTATTCAACCAACCTGATACCATTGGTACCCATGAGGCTGGCGTGTAAACTGGTCTCCACAATGTGTGTGTGTGTGTGTGTGTGTGTGTGTGTGTGTGTGTGTGTGTGTGTGTGTGTGTGTGTGTGTGTGTGTGTGTGTGTGTGTGTGTGTGTCAGACTGATTTTCTTCTCTGTTGGAGTATTTGGACTTGGCTTTTTTGTGGAAGAGCATCAGGTGAGTATTGGTTGATCAGGACGAAGCTGGAAACGTGTGTCCCAGGGCAGCTTGAGGCTAATCAGAGATTCTGCCCTCCATCTTGCTCCGGGCTGTTATGTCCAAAAGGGAATGGACGCAAAATGATTATTAAATAACTGCTTTAATAAAACCGACAGCTTACTGACTCATATTGTTTTTATTTATTGGTATCTTTAGAGAATTTAATAAAAATAGCAGTAGAAAATGCTAAATGGTCCATTATGGACTCGGTGTGGGACTTGCTAGATTTTAGTCCATTAACATTCATCCATGCATCCACCCATCCATCCATCCATCCACCCAGCCATGTCTCCATCCATCCAACCATTCCAGGTGACTTCAGGTAAATTTAGAACAGCCAAGTAATCTAATGGACATGTCTTTGGACTGTTGGAGGAAACAGAAGTAACTGGAAGAAACCCACCAAAGTCCAGGGTGAAAGACCCTCGCCCGAGATTCGAACCCAGAACGCTCTTTCCTGCTGATTCTGAGGCTTAAACTCACACCCGTTAAGCCGGCTGCTTCCAACATTATCAATGGAGAAATTATTTTTTCTGTGCGTTTCATGAATTATGTCGACGCAGAACACGCTGGCGGGACTGTCTTTCGGCTGGTCTATTAATGCTTCGGTGTCCCTCCGGCAGATTTGGAAGAAGTGCAGCGACCTGACCCTGGATTAAGTGAAAGATGATGATGATGATGATGATGATGATGATGATGATGATGATGATGATGATGCGTTTCATAAACAACGGAGCAAATCTAGCACCCATCAAAATTCTTGAGGAGCTTTGCGAGACCTGGATGTTGAATTTGAATTTGATGTCACAAACAGTGACATGTCCTCAAGCCTGTGGTAACCACAAACACACTTCCCTAGCTACCGTTACTGTTATTACTGACAAGTCGCGTTATGTCGATCCTGATCCACTAATGTAGACGCAAAACAAATTAGAAGCGGAGCCGCTATTAACGATGGGCTCCCTGGGGAGACCAGGATGATATTAAAGTCATCCTCCCACTGCTACAAACACACTGAGTGATGGACAGATAAATTAGGAGAACAAGAGAACAAGCTTGGCACTGTTTGTACATTTGAAGGAGACAGAGACAGAGAGTCCGAGACACAGAATGAGTTTCTACATCTATGATGTTATACTGATGGACAACAAGCTCGCTTAGAATTCAAAGAAGGAAACATACTTTCATTCTGTTTCATCAGCCAATCATGCGCCAGCATAGCACTGCCTAAAATAATGATGGTAGAAATTACTAGAAAGAGGTCAACCAATGTAAACACTCAATTAAAACATTAAACGGTCCAGTTGAGATGATCCTGTAGCCCACTGTAGCATCAGTTTCCTGTCCTTGGTGGACATGGAGTGGAACCAGAAAGGGTTTTTTTTCTATTGTAGCTCATCAACACTCGGGACTCCCTTGGGTATTCCTGATGATTTCCACTATCCAAAAAAACAGCCTCAGGTGATCTGGCTGCCATTTTGAAAAGCTTCTTGTTTTTGTAAATATGCAGCAAGGCTTAAACCTGTTGTTGTGTCTGACCAGTCCATGAAGTAGTGTATTATATTAACTGCTTTTTTGGCTTTCCCATACAGATGTATGTGTTTTTTCATAAAGAAAAACACTTCCATATGGAAAAAGAATCATAGTAGTCCACACTAGGAATATACGAAGCAAATATTATCAGCAACAATGACCACGAGAAGCATTATGGCGGCCACTCTGGGAAACACGAGGTGAAAATGGAAACAGTTGGAAATAACCAAGGGAGTAACGGAACTGACAGGGCTGGTTGAGAAGTCAGTGGAAACCATCGGAAATAGCTGATAAAGTCGTGGAAACCAGCGGAAATACCTGAGAGATAAATGGCAACCATCCGAAACAGCAGAGGAGAGAGCAGCGCTAACTGCTGGAAATCGCTGACAGAGCAATAGGAACCACCAGAAATATCTGAGACAGTAGCAGAAACATCGGAAATAGTGCAGAGAGATGCGGAAACTGCCTTAAATAGCCCACAGCTATGTTCACTCTAATCTGCGCGCTTGTGCAATTGCGCACTGGTGTTATGGTCTCCGCGCACAGATATTTTGCCCTGCGCACAAAAAAATAGAAATCCCACCTGAAGTTAAAATAAAATCAACATATAACTCTTCAGTCTGTGCTATTTTGGAACGTGATTCAATGAGTGAGGGGCGACTGGTCGCTCCAGCCAATGATGCGATTCACATACGTACCGATGCACTGAATCGACGTGGTTGACAATGACGACGTCCTTATGCGCCGCTCGCCACCTGTGTTTTTAGCTCGACAAATAGTGACTAATGTAAAGAGAAGAAGACACGTGAGATACTCCGCTTTCGTTTAACCCTTTATAATAATGGCAAAACGAACTGGCATCCACACATCCCCTCACGAAACCAAAGTTAAAAAGAAACGCAGTTATTTTAAGATGGAATGGATGTCTGAGTTTGTGCAAACACAAGAAACAAACGTAAAACTGGGCGATATTTTTTCATCCATAAACATGTGGATCAGCTGATGTCCATAAAGTCAAAGCTGCGAGCCGATGAGGCCATCTCCCTGGACAACGTGTACAAACACTGGAGAGATGAGAAAACCAGATAGGAATATTAAGGTGGATATTAATTTCTCAATCAGATTTGTGCTCATCTAGTGTCATTTATTTAGAATTCTCATTTTTGGATGTTGATCATTAAATACTTCTGAGTAGTAGCTTGTGTCATTGTTTACTTTATTTTGCAGACAAAGAATTACAGGACTGTCTCCCAGACCACAGTCGGATCCTGTCCCCCAGCTGACAGCAGGATTCTCTTTGAGATCACAGTCGGACTCTCTCTCAACCAATGGACTGCAGAACTCTCTACCGGACCACAGTTGGACTCTCTCTCAACCAATGGACTGCAGAACTCTCTACCGGACCACAGTGGGACTCTCTCTCAACCAATGGACTGCATAACTCTCTACCGGACCACAGTGGGACTCTCTCTCAACCAATGGACTGCAGAACTCTCTACCGGACCACAGTGGGACTCTCTCTCAACCAATGGACTGCAGAACTCTCTACCGGACCACAGTGGGACTCTCTCTCAACCAATGGACTGCAGAACTCTCTACCGGACCACAGTGGGACTCTCTCTCAACCAATGGACTGCAGAACTCTCTACCGGACCACAGTAGGACTCTCTCTCAACCAATGGACTGCAGAACTCTCTACCGGACCACAGTAGGACTCTCTCTCAACCAATGGACTGCAGAACTCTCTACCGGACCACAGTAGGACTCTCTCTCAACCAATGGACTGCAGAACTCTCTACCGGACCACAGTAGGACTCTCTCTTAACCAATGGACTGCAGCGCTCTCTTTTCCAGAGACAGTAAGACTCTCTCTCAACCAATGGACAGCAGAACTCTCTACCAGACCACACTAGGACCCAGAAAGTGTTTCATTATGTAAATTGAGTTTATAGTTGGCTTGGTTGGCAATTTATGTTTTTCTGTAGTTAAAAGCAAACATTTTCTACTTCGGGTAGTGTTATCGTAGTACACCGGTTAACAAGTATTTTGTCCTTTACATTGTAAGCTTGGTAAAGCACTTAGTTAAAACAATTATAACGGAAAAATAAATGCTGTAATTTGATTCTTTTAATAAGTTGTGCTACTTGGATGGATGCGATACTGGCCTGACCACAGTGCACACGTCTGATGTTGCTCACAGTGGTCCAAGGGACCGCTCAAGGAGTTGATGTGTTTGCTCAGACACATAGAACATTAGAGGGAACAATGGCTGAGAGAGTGGTGGAAACTGTCAGAAATAGCTGGGAGTTTAGTGGAAGCCATCAGAAATAGATGAGAGAGTAAATGACAGAGGAGTGGAAACCGCTGAGAATAGCTGAGAGAGTAATGGACACAGCTGGCAATAGCCAAGAGAGGAACGGAAACCACCAGTAATAGCTGAGAGAGTAGCGGAAAACCAATAGGAAATAGGTGAGGGAGTCCTGGGTGCCTCTGTCCTGGATATAAACATAGTATTGGTTCCAATGTATCCATGATGCACTCACAACATGGTGTCCCCACCACCTGAGGCATATTTCAATGGACAGGATTTCTAGAGTAGCGCAAAATTTAAGATGCTTTTCTGTTTACCATGTTGTAATATGAAATATTGCGAGCAGTTTGGACATACTTTTCAGACCTTGACGCATTGTGTTGCTGCCAAATGAGCAACTGATGAGAAGATAGCCAGTTTGTATGTGTACTCAATTTCTTATTTTTTTAAACACTTTTTACAGATTACAAACTCGCCCCCCCCCCCACTCAACCAGAAGGTACAGTCTGATCTGTAGTTCATCTCCCCCACCACACTGTATATGAATGCTCAATGTCATCAGCTTGCATCACATCCTCACCTTAGGAGTTCCTCAGGGTTCCGTCTTCAGTCCACACTCATTCTAATCCTTTAGAATAAATCACAGGGATGATAAGAATGATGATTTTCCCACCTCTGCCAAACTGATGACAAACATCTCCTTTCCTTCCTTTCCAGCTTGAAGAGAAGACATTGTTTCTGGCAGCGAATTATTATTTTGAAAACACGCACCTGCACACCTGAGCACGATGTAAAGATTTGCAACCGTGCCTCCCGAGAGACCATCTCCTTCTGTTGGAGCATCGTGGGATGGAGAAAAAGTGTGTGAGACCTCCATCTGGCCTCCTCACTGTGACCCCGAAGGAGCAGCTGTCATGGAAATGGCCCCTTCGCTCAGCACCATTTTTGAGCGATTAATATATCTATTGCTCTAAAAGGGAGGAAATGGGAAGGAGCAGAGATTATAATAGGGAGCAGATGGTCACATCAGTGGGGGACTTGGAGGTCATGGCATTGGCCTAAACAATAAATAAAGTTTCAATGCCTCTATCTTTATTTTTTTTTTTCACCTTCTTTAATTTGGGTGAAAATTCATGCATTTGAAAAAGTACGCTCCATCCCAAATCCTAGCGTTAGGAAACATCATGAAGGAAGGATTATGTGTTCCTCCCATAATACATTGCAAGCAGAAGACAATGTGTAATTAAGTAAAACATTAACAAAATATTGTAATGTTTGAAATTGTAAATTATTACTTGTTCGAGGTCACATGCACTTAGAGTCCCTGTCTGCTGTCTGCTAATTAGTTCATTACTGAGCAAGCTGTTGTGCTGCGACTCAACCAACAGGCGAACTTGATTCCTTTAAACACTTTTAAAATGTTTCTTTTGCACAAGTGAAGTACCCTAAACTAAATGTCGGACATATTCATGCACTCTTAGTGAGATGGTGGCGCAGTGGTTAGGACGTCTGCCTCACGGCAAGCAGGTCTTAGGTTCGATTCCTTGGCTCAGATGTTTCTGTGTGGAGTTTGCATGTTCTCCATGTGCTTGCGCGGGTTTCTCTGGGCACCCTGGTTTCCTCCTACAGTCCGAAAACATGCACACTAAGCTAATTGGTGGTTCCAAATCACCTCTCGGAGTGAGTGTCAACGGTTGTGCATATGTTGGCCCTGTGATGGTTCAGCAAGCAGTCTATGGTGGACCCTGCCTTTGCGCAGAGTCATCTTAAATAGATAAAACTCTAGTTTTGAGATTCATAAACTTTTATTTTTGCAAAATCTGAAAAATAGCTCACAACTTCCATCATATGGTGACTTTTAGTGCCGCACGCACATATTAAGCTTTTATTTTTTCCACGGTAATCCATGTAAAATATAGCTGTATGACTCGACTCTGGCGCCATACCAGTGTTCTCTCTTCTAATTAGGTTTGATTGTACAATCAACTCTGACCAAATGGCTCGTCATATGGTTCCGAGTGTAAGTCGTTCAAAGGATTCGACAGCAGCGACGAGGAAAATCCCAAGAAGCTGCCCGTGATCTCCATACTGCATGCTCCCATTTTTACAGAGTAGCACCAAATTAAAATACCGTGTGCTACTTTTTATGTGATTTCTGGAAGGTTTGCTCATTCATTCATTCATTTTCTGGACCACTTAATCCTAATTAGTGTCGCGGGAAAACTGGCGCCCGTCTCAGCTGACTCCAGGCTAGGGCGGGGAACACCCTGGACCATCGCAGGAAGGTTTGCTAATCAGGCACGAAAACATGATGCATTGTGACGTATACGATACGACAGAGGTGTGAACTATTAGTATTCGGATTGAAATACAAAGTGGGTGTGGCTCAATCCAAAATTCTTGAAAACATTTGGTTTTATTGCAATGAATAAACCAGTAGCCGGATTTGAATCGCCACAATCTTGACCAGATGCCCCGGTAATCCTTTCAGAAGAAAATAAAGAGCACACCTCCTATTCCCTTCTCGATTTATTCGCATCATCTTCTGATCATTATCCGCGTCACTGACTGTGTCGAATGAATGAAATGCACTGACACATCGTTTCAGAATATTTCGTAAATACTGCAAACATTTTTCTTGCACGGACACCATCTTTAATCTCGCTTCCATGACACTGCTGTCAATCATCTATCTATCTATCTGACCCGTCTGCAGAGTGAATTATAGAGGCTTCAGGACTTTTATTTTGGCATTCTGTTCTAATTCAGCTGTAGTTTGGGATATATTCAAATGTAATGTTACATTTTATGCTAATGCGTAGTTAATGTCCAATCATCAGCATCACTGAGTAAACAGAGGTTTGTTTATCATCAGGTCAGAGGTGGTGCCATGTGGTGACTGCAACTTCTTCCATGTAATATGGAGAGAAAAAAGAGCTCTCTCTCTCTCTCTCTCTCTCTCTCTCTCTCTCTCTCTCTGAGTCTCTCACTCATTGTTTCTGTGGCTTGTTATTTTTAATGGAGGGTACACCGAGGATTTGGAGTTTCTGTGTTTTCACATTACTGTTGGTTGTGTGTGTGGAGTTGTGCTGTATGCACTGATTCCCTTGTGTGTGTGTGTGTGTGTGTGTGTGTGTGTGTGTGTGTGTGTGTGTGTGTGTGAAGACGGACTCCTCCTCACAGATGGGGCTTTAATTAACACATGGGCTCTCTCATCACAACACCGCGGCCAGGTGTCGCCCTGGAAACCGTCTCTATGCTGGACGCATGGGACACACACACACACACACACACACACACACACACACACACACACACACACACACACACACACCGCAGTGTCAACATGTAGGATGATGACGGTGATGATTATCAGGATGATGCTGATTAGTGGAGTCATGATTAGTTGCACTAGTTGTTTTTTTTCATGTTTTAAATAAAGTTGAACTTGAATTTATATAATTCTACCACTGTAAAAGTTGAAGAAAGGTTATGCTCCTTTTTTTACTCGAACAATATAAGATTTGTTCTAATAAAAATTCCATGATGATGATGATGATGATTATGATGATGGCGACATCGCGGAAAAAATTCCTGCTCGGTCTCCGCAAACACTTGTGGTTAATTTTGACGTATCTCATCTATTTATTCTTTCATTCATTTCATTTTTTTTCAGACTCTTAATCCCAATTAGGGTTGTGGGAAGGCTGGCACCCATCTCAGTTGACTCTGCGAGAATGTAGGCTACACCCTGAACAGCTTGCCTGTCCATCGCAGGGCCGACGCACTCACACTCACACCTCGGGGTGATTTGAAACCACTGTGCCAACTGTGCATGTTTTTTGACTGATGGAAGGAAGCAGGAGCGCCCAGAGGAAACCCACGCAAGCCCGAGGACGCCGTACAAACTCCAGACAGAAATGTCCCGAGCCTGAGAATCAAATCCAGGCCTTCCATGCTGTGTAGCGACTGCGTCACTATGCCGCCATTATTTCACCTGTTAAAAATGAACAAAATAAAGCGAGATGCACAGTAGCATCAGGAAAATCATTGATTTTAAATAGAAGAAGAAAAACAAACAACCCTTGGATGATTGCACTGATCTATATCGACCTTTCATGTTATCAGCTTCAGAAAGCCGTCCCCAGGTCAATACTTGTTTGGTTTAGTGTGGGTGGAGCAGAAATGCTTCCTGAGTTTTCCGTCACCCTCCAGATTATGATCTATTGTTTTTTGTGTACTGTAGTAGTCGGATTGTTTGGATTCAGAATGAGGGGGACACCGTGCTGTAGTGGTTCACATGTTCGTCTGACACCAAGAACATCCCGGATTCGAGTCCGTGCTCGGCAAGGGTGTTTATTCCGGTTTTCTCCGACAGCCCAAAGACGTGCGTGTTAGGCAAATTGGCTGCTTGTATTTGGTTCTAGGTGTGGCTGTGCGTGTGTACGGTTGTACGTGCTGGTCATGAGATGGACGGGTGAGCTGTTCAGGGTGTCCCCCGCCTTTTCCTGGCGTCGGCTAAGATCTGCAGCCCCATCACGACCCTAATAGGATTAAGTGGCTCAGACTGCAGGCTGCTCGAATCGTTCCTATTTTGACTGTCCTGGTCATGGAGACAGCGTAGGAGCCGCATATTGAATGATATTCATCCATCATCTGTACCACATCATATCCATCAGAGCAAGCTTGATCCAATCCCAGCCGACTCCAGGAGAGACGTTTTTAAAACATGTGCACCCCTTAAATCTGGCTCATCTCCCTAAAATAAACATGTTTATCGCGCCCAATCGTAGACGCAACGTCTGTACTTTTACCTCCCAACAGCTTTTGATCTGTTTTCAGGTGAATTAACTTTCACACACTTTCTTTTCTTTTCTCCCCTCTCCTCCATCCCCCAGATCCTCTTCTGCGTACTTCACTCCTCCGTCTCTGTCACCTCGGTTGCCGTGTGTCGAGCTGACAGCTCCTCCCGAGCGAAGAAGCTGGTGACATTCTCCCCGTTCCCGCGACATCTGGCCACAAACGAGTGCGTCAAATCCCACCCAGCGGCTGCTTAAAGGGTGCCAACTGCCGGTACTTCCCATTAGGGCCCTAAAGACGAGCACTTCAAACGGCACGCGCACCTTGGGAGGGACGCGCATCATCATATTTTAATCGAACATGTGGCTCCTTCGCTGTTGTCCCGCGTCCAAATTGCAATAGTGAATTCTGTCCAGCTGTCGGGCTACAAATGGGGCTCAATTATAGCAGCGACATGCACCTCTGTTTCTCTCTCTCTTCTTTTCCTGGCTTTAATCGTTAAACAAAGTGAGTCAGACTCGTCGAAGTCGCTCTCGGTCAAACCTTTGTCTGTGTGACGGCTGACATCATGCGGACTGACACCGTTTGCTCTCGCGAGTCCATACAAACACATCCACACACACGCTGAAGACAGAATCGGCTCTGTCATTGTGCTAATGGAGCTTCTGGCACGTAACACCTTCATGTTCACTCAACAAACAAGTTTGGTCATGTTTAATTGATGGCAGTTGGAGTGTTTGTGCCAGATTTTGGGTCTAGTTTACTATTCATTACAGTTTACACTCAATATTTTATATCCTCTAATACTTTTTTGTTTATATCCATTATCAACTTGACATAGCTCCTGCTGGAAGTTATTGTTAGCGTATAAACTTCGGTAACGAATGCTAACTAGGGCGGCAGTTTAGAGAGCATCGTTCGTCCGCCCTGTATGGGAACTGGTTTAAATTACACATGTGCTTGTTTTATGATATATACATCTCCATATATTTACCATCATTGTCCATATACATCTCCATATATAGATTAGCTTCAGTGTCCTTATGCATCTCCACGTATGGATTACCATCAGTGTCCATATACATCTCCATATATGGATTAGCTTCAGTGTTCTTATACATCTCCACGTATGGATTACCATCATTGTCCATATACATCTCCATATATTTACCTTCAGTCTCCATATACATCTCCACATATGGATTACCATCATTGTCCATATACATCTCCATATATAGATTAGCTTCAGTGTCCTTATGCATCTCCACGTATGGATTACCATCAGTGTCCATATACATCTCCATATATAGATTAGCTTCAGTGTCCTTATGCATCTCCACGTATGGATTACCATCAGTGTCCATATACATCTCCATATATTTACCTTCAGTGTCCATATACATCTCCTATGTTTGTAATAGGATGCTGAGGCTGGAACTACCAGGCAGAAGGCCTAGAGGAAGACCAAAGAGACGATTCATGGATGTGGTGAAGGAGGACATGAAGGTCATTGGTGTAAGAGAAGAAGATGCAAAGGATAGGGTGAGATGGAGGCAGATGATTCGCTGTGGCGACCCCTGAAGGGAAAAGCCGAAAGGAAAAGTCATTGTCCATATACATCTCCATATATTTACCTTCAGTCTCCATATACATCTCCACGTATGGATTACCATCAGTGTCCATATACATCTCCATATATGGATTAACTTCAGTGTCTCCGTCTCCATATATGGATTACCTTCAGTGTCCCTATACATCTCCATATATGGATTACCATCAGTGTCCATATACATCTCCTTATGGATTAGCTTCAGTGTCTCCATCTCCATATATGGATTACCTTCAGTGTTCCTATACATCTCCACGTATGCATTACTCTCAGTACCCATATCTCCATATATGGATTATGTTCAGTGTCTCCATGTCTATATTGGATTACCTTCAGTGTTCTTATACATCTCCATGTATGGATTACCTTCAGTGTCCTTATACATCTCCATACATGTATTAGCTTCAGTGTCTCCATCTCCATATAAAGGATTACCTTCAGTGTTCCTATACATCTCCACATATGCATTACTCTCAGTACCCATATCTCCATATGTGGATTACCTTCAGTGTCCATAAACATCTCCATACATGTATTAGCTTCAGTGTCTCCATCTCCATATAATGGATTACCTTCAGTGCTCCTATACATCTCCATATATGGATTACTCTCAGTACCCACATCTCCATATGTGGATTACCTTCAATGACCTTATACATCCACATATGTGGATTACTAATGTTTCATATTAACCTCTGACCAACCTATTTGCACTTGTTTCAAAGGTTATGAGCATTCAAAGCCTGTGACCCTTATTTTTCATCTTTTGCAATCTGAGGTGAAAAGTAATTGCCATTGTTTGATGTCCGTATATGGTTCATTGTTTGGTTTTGACAGTGACAGCATGTCTATCAGCACTAATTCTGATCGCATAACCACTCAATTTCCTATGACCATGATTTTGACCTTTTATGGCCACTCAAGGCCAAAGTGCTTGATACCGCCATTTGAAAGGGTGTGTCTGGTTTCCTGTCTATTCCCCATCGCTTCTATGGCTTTATATCGTTTTATTTCTCAGCTGTAAACAATTACAATTTATACACGGGAAATGTCTATCTCAGGCACTGGTAGCCTGGTGGTAAGGTACTGGATCACTGATCGCAAGGTTGTTGGTGCAAGCCCCACTGTGAACGGGTTGTCACTGTCCCCGCAGTGCAGTGACTGGGTTATCGAAAGGCCAGCCGTGTCTCTCACTGTCTGTGGTGTGAAGTTCATGCAAAAGAACCACTGCTGACTTTTGTAAAGAGGAGCTGCACAGCCGTCAGCATGTTTCTGCCCTGCGATGACCTGGCGAGCTGGCTAGGGTGTACTCTGGCTCCCCCCAGAGTCAACTTAGATGTGCGCCAGCCTCCCTGCGACCCTAATTAGGATCAAACAGGACAGAAAATGAATAAATGAATGGATGAAATGTCTACCTCTAATTTTTTTTGACCTTGCTATAACCTTCACCTTTTACTTTAGCTTTCCAAAAAGAAAATTCATCCAGAACTTAGGTTGGGTAGCGTCCCCACCAAGATTGGTGAACATTCTTGCATGGGTGTGGTCAGGAGTCTTTTCACAGACAAAGCTGCCAAACAGACAAATGCTGGTGATTCCAGACTGTTCTGTCATGGACCTAATTGCTTTAGACCTTTATTTGATCTACATATGATCAGTTTGACCTTTTCTGAATGCATCCACAAAAAAGAGCGATTTACAGAGTATGTGGATCTGCTTGTGGATTTCAACCCAGCCGTTGGGGTCACAGAAGCCTGTGAGCTTTCAATGCCAGTCCCAAGCCCAAGTAAATGGGGAGGGTTGTGTCAGGAATGACATCAAGCATTAAACCTGTGCCAACTCAAACACGCGGATGTCCCACACCCTTCAGCATGATTTGCTGAGCGACTCCGACCCGGAAGAGCCGAAAGAAGAAGAAGAAGAAGAAGAAGGATTTTGCTCCTGGTAGGAATGGTTGTGGCTCAGTGGATCACACTGTTGCTTCACAAAGAGAAGGTTGAGGGTTTAAATCTTGGCAGAAGCCATTTTTGCGTAGCGAGTACACGGTCTGAACATGCTGGTGTGGATTTCTTCTGGGTTTCCTGGTTTTCTCTTAAACTCCAGAGGCAAGCACATTAGCTCAACCAGCTGCTCTGAATTGCCCCTAGGTGTGAATGTGAATAGTTATTAAGGTGAGGCCTGCAGTGCACAGGTGACCTGGTCAGGATGTAACATGTAACCCCGCCTCCTACATCAAGACAAGTGGGATTGGCTTCGGCTTCCACCACAACCTTGTCGAAAAAGACGTGTATATAACGTATAAAAGAATAGGTTTGTCAGATGTAACATGCCCCATCTCTCCCTTAATAAACGTTTTTCCCCCTAGAAGGAGATTCCGAGGACACATCGACAAACACCACGGACTTGTTTCTTAGCGATGAGCGGCAGGAAGCACGGCGCTGGGGCCTGCTCTGTTTTTTTTGCTCTTGTTGTTTCTCTGAATCCCATGTGACATGATGCAGATCTAGAATAAATGAGCTGGCACGATGCCACCAGTTTTTAGAAGGCGGTTTAGAACATAACACACTCGTTCGCATATTGACGTGGAGGTTATTATCCTGGCAAAAAATAAAAAATAAAAAATAAAAATGGCTTGCTTTCTGTCACAGAACGTCAAGTGTTTTCCAAATCTGCATAATTCGGGCTACGTGCTGCATAACAAAAGGTAACAAAAGTGCCGCTTAGAATATGATGGGATGTTCATTCATTTATTTTCTCAATAGCGTTTACGTGCCTTTATTCCAATTAATTCTGGAATCTGATTGGTCAGGAGCTCTTATCCGTTTCCTATAACTTTTACTTTTTCTTTTAACCTCATCTTAGTAATGACAAACGGTGAGAGAGAGAGAGAGAGAGAGAGAGAGAGAGAGAGAGAGAGAGAGAGTGACAACGAGAGAGAGAGAGAGAGAGAGAGAGAGAGAGAGAGCACGAGTGAGAGAGAACAAGAGAGAGAGGGGAGAGGGGGCAGAGACAGAGGGAGAGAGAGAGGGGAGAGACAGAGAGGGAGGGAGAGAGAGAGAGAGAGAGAGAGAGAGAGAGAGACACACACACACACACACACACACACACACACACACACAGAGTGAGACATAGAGAGAGAGAGAGAGCGAGAGAGAGAGAGCGAGAGAGATAGGGAGAGAGAGAGAGAGAGAGGGAGAGAGAGAGAGAGAGACAAGGAGAGAGAGAGAGAGAGAGCACGAGAGAGAGAGAACAAGAGAGAGGGGAGAGGGGGAGACAGAGGGAGTGAGAGAGAGGGGAGAGACAGAGAGGGAGAGAGAGAGACACACACAGAGAGAGTGAGAGAGAGAGAGAGAGAGAGAGAGAGAGAGAGAGAGAGAGAGAGAGAGATAGAGAACAAGAGAGGGGAGAGAGAGAGAGAGAGAGAGAGAGAGAGAGAGAGAGAGAGAGAGAGGGAGAGACAGCGGGAGAGAGAGAGAGAGAGAGACAGAGACAGAGAGAGTGAGACAGATAGAGAGAGAGAGGGAGAGAGAGAGAGAGAGAGAGACACACACACACACACACACACACACACACACAGAGTGAGACAGAGAGAGAGAGAGAGAGAGAGGGAGGGAGAGAGAGAGACACACACACACACACACACACACAGAGTGAGACAGAGAGAGAGAGACACACACACAGAGTGAGACAGAGAGAGAGACACACACACACACACACACACACACACAGAGTGAGACACACACACACACACACACAGTGAGACAGAGAGAGAGAGAGAGAGAGAGAGAGAGAGAGAGAGAGGGAGAGAGAGAGAGACACACACACACACAGAGTGACAGAGAGAGACACACACACACACACACAGAGAGTGAGACAGAAAGAGAGAGAGAGAGAGACACACACACACACACAGAGTGAGACAGAGAGAGAGAGAGAGAGAGAGAGAGAGAGAGAGAGAGAGAGAGAGAGCGTTTAACAGATTCACAAACTCTCCAACATAAAATGTAATAATAAAGAATAATAAAGGTAGAGTATCTGTAATTCTTTACTAAATTAAAATAAATGTAATAATCAGGGCCCTGACGTGCTGTGTATGTTATCAAGCAAATTACACGACGGATTAAAAAACAATTATTAAAATTATTTATTAAAAAGATTAGAAAATGATTTAAAATTGTAAAATAGATTTTAAGGATTTGCTTTTTTTAATTAAAACACAATTTTTGAGACTTAAAAATAATGTAAAAAAATTAACGAAATTATTTTAAAATTGTTTCAAAAATAACAAAAGAGCAAAATGCTCTCGCGTGACTGCAGTCAATAAATTAATTTAAAACAACAAAACAAAACAAACAAACAAACAAACAAACATAATCCTGTAAGAGTAGCGACCAATCACTGCCGAGCAGTTTGCCTGGAAACCCCAGTGACTCCTTCCTCATGCGCGACCCTACTGTGCACGAACCTGCATTGTGAGAAGAGCTTGCGTGTGCGGAGAGGGCGGGGTTTCATAAAGACCTCCGAGGCCAGAGGAGGGTCCAGCTGCAGCGCTGTGGAGATGCTACTTTCAAATTTTGCGAATTGCCAGATTACCAACCGCGACTTTATTTATGCTCTCCATAGCAACGTTCCGCTATAATGAAATAACGGACCACTAAATATTTCCTGACTGACCAATCAAAATCGAGTATACATCTTAATCTCCGTGTGCTAGCACCGCGCTTGCACTCACACCTAACTGTGTTTACACGCGCCACAATTAGCTTTTAATGTTTAATGGACGCCATGTTGGCATGAACGACTATTTTATACTGTAATAGCATCTATAGTATATAATTACAGTCCCTCAATTGCTCACTAACTTTAAGTCAATTATCACATGATGGCATCATAAATTTCTTTAAGTCTACCATTATGCAAAATGCAGTCATAATCATCTTGGTCGCCATGAAGACATGATTCGCGACGGCATTGTAGCATCGCCAGGCTTTAGCGCTACTTTCCCTCCTCTCATGTTATGTCATTTTTACTTCCTTTCCCTTTTTTCCTTTTTTTATTTTTTTATTTCCCTTCGGGTGCCGCACATTCCCTTTACAAAGCCCGCGAGCATTACGGAAACATTACAGCTCGCAGCATGTGTTTGATTAAAAAAGTGTAAAGTTACAAATTAGTTAATAAAATCGTTTAGGCCCAATCGCTGCAAATGGTGATAAATGCGTTCCATATGCTCTCAATAAAAAAGAAAAAGGAAAAAAAAGAAAAAGAAGGCGAGTGCCATGTGCCAGTCCCCTCTGTCTTCTCCCATAAACAAATAAATTAAAACAATTACTGCCGCGCACGCCCTCCTGCTCCGTAATGAGCGTGCTGCCGGATAAAACATGTGACAGCTTTCACTTCCTCAAACTGCTGCCTGTCTCTATCTGGAGTGGATGGAAAGTTCCAGATGTTCCCCGGTTCAAAGGGCTTACTTCCTTTCTCCTCTCTCCTTCCTACCTTCTCTCTCTCTCTCTCTCTTATCTCTTATTCCCTTCCAACATTCCACATGTCAACAATTTACGATCCAGGATTACGAAGCTCCTGTCGTTTCACGGGTGTATGCCAAGTGATGTCTGCACGTCATCAGCGTTTTACAGGAGAATATTTTTCCGTCAGCGACTCCTGATCACGGATGGCGGGTTTTGAAAAAAAACAAAAAAAAAAACAGAAGTAAAGCTAAATTAAGAGTAAAGCTACTGGCTCTGGTCTGGGGTCAGTGTTTGAAGGTGATGATGAAATATGACCTCAGATCATGTGTGTGTGTGTGTGTGTGTGTGTGTGTGTGTGTGTGTGTGTGTGTGTGTGTGTGTGTGTGTGTGTGTGTGTGTGTGTTTGTTGAGAGAGTTGTCTTCATGTTTGTGTTTAATGTCAGGGACACGTGTTTAAGAACTTCCTGTCTCAACTATGAAGACATTTCAGAATTTACATCAAACCTGCTGTCCCTCTGTTGATGATGAATGGTTTGTCCTGGCACTGGAATGGAACATGCCATATAAAAGTATTCACCCCTGAACGACATTCGCGCACGGGTGATGGATGACCTCACAAACGACGACAAAGACGGTGTGTAACAAGTGGGGGTGAAGCCTCGCCTTGTTTTTTTGTGGGGGGGGGGTTGAAATACTCTGAAATTTCACAATAGAAAACATTTGCTCGTGTTCACTCCTAATAACGACTCAATACGATACCAGAGGGTGGAACCAACAAAGCTGGTCAGTCATTGGTTGGATAGGATCAAGAGGCTCAGTGATAGGTCACGTCTGTTACGTGGTGTCTGAGAATGTGTAATGAAAAAGGTACCCAGATATGTTTCTTGGATTTATTATTATTTTTTAACTCAGAGACCCTAAAACATTGCACTAGGTGTTCAATCTGGCAACCCTGAAGCAAAGAAATGCTTCAAGTTTCAGTGTAACGGTCCAATCTGCGACTATCAGAATAAATCTTAATAATAAAGATTTCGGTATCAACAGCATCATCATCAGACTTATGACTGTCCCTCAGGGTTGCCAGGTTGTTCAACCAATGGACAGTGAACCCTCACTTTTTTGCGGTTAATGGGGATCGAGACCCTCCGTGACCACAGAAATTCCGCGAAGTAGGATCGACCCCCCCCTTAGTGACGTATATGTACATGTATATGTGTATATAATATAAAAAAAATACATATTCAGTGTTATGAATTCTTATTATAACAATTAAACATTCAAAAATAATGTATTAGATGTAAATGCAATATAAATAATATAAAATACATACGTGTAATTTCTACTTGGCTGGGGGTCGTCGGGATTTTCATTGTCTTCAGCACCATCACAGTCCGACTCTCCTTCAGGAGCAAGGCTATGGCTATGGCGTTGGCTTTGGTTCGGATCATATTCGTGTTCAAACTCACCTTCTTCTCTCTGCAATCTATGATCCATAACCAGAACATTTTCCATTTTTACGGTCGTCTGGTTCCGCGGTGTCACAACACGCTTTGTATCCCTATTAAAAGATATCGAAGCCATTTTGTGGATCTTCCCTTCATCCTTCTTTATGTACCGCACTGTCGATTCGTTCAAACCGTAATGGCGTGCTACGGCTGCATAACTACGGCCTTCCTTAATTATGTCTAATAATTTTACTTTCTCTTCCATTGTCATCATCTTCCGCTTCTTCTTTGGTTCAGAGAATTCGTCTCGACCAATCAGCTTGCCAGATTTCAGAGCCGAGTCAACCCGAGTACCGAACCTGAGTACCAAACCCGAGTCGATAGCGACCACGCGGAATGTTCCTTAACTTTTTCCATATGTCTTCTTAATTTCCTTATTTAAAAATTTTTGATGAATATTTAAAAAAACCTCGTGATACACTGAAGCTGCAGAGACTGAAGCGCTAAGCAGTGAGGGATCCCTGTACATCAAAACCCCCAAAGTCCTGAAACTGTTTAAAAAAACAGACACAGTGCGCTTCTTTTTACTCCGTCGTATGGATCACTGGTGTGTACCTGCAGTTCTGCACCCAGACTGTATTTACTCATAATCCTCACTGTGCTCCCATCACCGTGCTTCACCGCAGGCATTAAGAGGTCATATTAACCAACTTGCAACCTTGTAAGTAACTCTGGGCAGGTGGGCATGTGTTTGCTATGATTTAAATAAATAGTTTACAGACATGAGTAGGTTTATTGTCGCGTCAGCGCTCGAGTGTGCGTATGCGCGGCAGTGTGGCGTAAGCCTGAAGTCTCCATGTCTGCAGGGTCTGGCCAAAACATCACGCCATTACTCTTCATCTAAAGAGCAGGACAATGAGAGGGGGGTGAAGTGTGTGTGTGTGTGTGTGTGTGTGTGTGTGTGTGTGTGTGTGTGTGTGTGTGTGTGTGTGTGTGTGTGTGTGCGTGTGTGTGTGTGTGTGTGTGTTATCAGCTGAGATGTCTGTTTTTTTATTCAGTCTTTCATTACCGTATTGTTCCAGTTGCATGCCTGGACATTTTTAATCACAGCCTGCGACCCTGCGAGAGCGATATGTACGACCCCCCCGTGGAATACCTGGAAGAAAACATTGTAATTTTAACCGCTTTTACTAATTCAACTTATTTTAATCCCAAACAGAAAACGAGCTTAAACCCCTCAGCCCCTCATTTCTAATTCTCAATAAAGGTGCAATTTTTTTTTTTTTTCAAAATAAAAGTTTGAAGTGAAATGGTCATGTGATGAACCTCACACTGCTATAATGAACTAAAACTTTATCATCAGAAACAACAAAATATACACAAAGGTTCTGAGCTGAGGCTCCTGATTTCTGAGAGTAGGGACAAAAAATATTGAAAAGCCGTGAGAAAAATATTATTTAAATAAATATGAATCATTTGTAAATAACCAGAGGCGACATTCACAAGGTACAAATAGATGATGGAGGAAAGTGCTTTAATTCACCTGAAAGTATTCTGACGAAGGGCAGCGGTGGCCTGGTGGTAACGGTGCTGGATCACTGATCCTAAGGTTGGGGGTTTAAGCCCCACTCTCACCGAGTTGTCACTGTCCCCCCAGTGCACTAACTGGGTTATCAAAGGCCGGCCATGTCTCTCACTGTCTATGGTGAGAGTTTCATGTAAAAGAACCATCGCTGCCTTTCGACAAGAGGAACCGCAAAGCCGTCAGCCGGTTTTCGCCCTGCAATGGCCTGGTGAGCTGTCCAGGGTGTACTATGCCCTCGCCCGGAGTCGGCTGGGATGGGCGCCAGCCTCCCTGCAACCCTAATTAGGATTAAGCGGTTCAGAAAAGGAGCGATGGACAGTTATAAGTTTCATATGTAAATATAAATGAGTTATTAATAAATATCACGTAATTAGTGAGGAAATCTCTGGAAAATATCAAACGTGACAATAAAGCCATTTGGAAAAATCACACGTGAACATAAATCTTCTTCGTGAACATCCCACGTGAACATAAATAAATCTTATAAAGATGACATTCACCACTTAGGCTGCTACCCATGTGACCAAACCCTGGACCAAGAAGAAGAAGATCATGAAAAATTAGACTTGAGAACACAACTGAATGATTTGCAGATATCACACGTGAACATGTAACGTGAATGAATCGTTTATATATATCACATATATGAGAGTGAAAAACAAATAACTCCAGAAATAACTTGTTAATGGCCCTAAATCACAAATTTTCCATGAGAGTCATGTGATTATTCGCTTGTGACTCTTTGCGAACCCTCTCACAGCTAAATTTATCCGCTTTCTGGTCAACTTTTCAAATTTGTTTCTTTTACTTCTAATGATTCTTAGCAAGCCTGGACCGGGAGTATGGGAACACACGGCCATGTGTGTGTGTGTGTGTGTGTGTGTGTTCGTTCTGATGCAGTCCACTAGTGACCTTCACAGTGCTGAGGAAGCCAGCCAAGATCACTGAGCTGAGCTCTGAGCTCTGGAACACGTGCAGAAAGGAAGAGGAGAAAAAAGAGCCGGGAAGCAGATGAGAGGAAATGAGCCTTTTAATTGGAGGCCTTATTAGGAAAATGAAGAAAGGCCAAAAGGACAGAGCGCGGCGCGGCTCACGTGACGAACCACTTTCACAGAATCTCACTCCTTCATCTCTCGGATTCGATCCTGATTGAAGGGACAGTTCAGCAGTTGTTTGTTTTGGATGGAATTATTTTACATGGATTTATTTATTTATTTATTTATTTATGTAGCATTAAACTGAACAGTAGAATCAATAATAAAGTTTAAGTAATACATTTGAAAAAATTAACAGCTTTCAACTCTCTTTACAAATATTCATTTCACAACGTAGGAATCTTCAGGATCGTAAAAATCCCAACATCTAAAATACAATTTAAATATTCATTAACTCAGAAAAATAAAATTTGACTATAAATATCTATAACATTAAAATACTTTATTTAATTTCCTCTTTGGTTTAGTAATAAATTGTTTATAAAGTAGCAGTGAATGAATGATAATATAATAAACAAATAATTACTGTATAATATTCAAATACATTTTACATAAAATAATGTACATAAACATTTCTAAAAAGTGGAAAATGTTTTAATTTAATTAAAATATGAAGACTTTCTTTGCAAAGACAGATCAGTCCAGCTTGTTTTCATTGTGAGAGAAACAACCTTTTCAGTTTTTTTTACTTTATAGCCGCTGAAAAACAGTAAAAAAAAAAAAAAAAAAAGTAAAAAAAGAAAAAAAAAAACCACCAGAAAAGTGTTTTTTTTTTTTTTTTTTTTTTTTTTTTTTAAAAGATCTTTAAAAATATTTTTCTCATGACAACATTTGGACTTTTATTTGTTTTTGCAAACAAACGGTTCACGTAAGAAAACAAAACCCTTTTCACTGGAATTATTAATGTTGATTTATTGATCTGTTTGTTTGTTTGTTTGTTTGTTTGTTTTTTATGGATTTTGCACAAATGGAATGAATAATATATGTTTTATTTACTGCACATGTTTATTATTAGAACTTTATTTAATATTTACCATATTTGATATATTTAATAAAGTAATAAGGAATTGAAGGAACCTTGACTTTGATGACATTATTTACACTTTTTTGAATATTTAAATTAAATGAAACGGGATTGGACAGGATTCTTTGCAAACTTTAAATAAAAGTGTTTCAGATGAAACATCCACACCGTTTGAAGGAGACGTCTGAGAGGTGCCGAGTCTTTATTAAAACGAATCACTGAGCCGGTTATCGTCTGCCGGCTCCTGCAGCTCTCACCTGTGGGTAGATTTCATCCATTCGAACCCAGCCAGCACTTGCACGTGGGCACTGCGTGGGGCAAAATTGGGAATATCAGTAGATTTCATAGTGGGCCCCGCATGGGTTATACCCTGGGTATCAAGTTGGCATGGGTATAAAATGGGCTTCCCAAGTTTGGCCCACTCGGCTCAAATAAGTGCGTCCTGCTTTGGTCAGCCCAAAACAGCCCCCTATGTGGTTCCTCAATAATGGGCCTCCCATGGGCTTCTATCTGGGTCACTAATGGGAAATGAATTCATGTGGGCAGCCGGAATCTATTTTGCAGCTCACTCACTACCCACATGAGTAAAGTTGAGATGCCATGATGTGACACCTTTACTGGAGTGTGATGAACTCATAGAACCTTCCAGATGAAGGCCTGTGTTGCATCCTTTGAGTGCACGTGTCCTCTCAGGGATTTTGTCTGTCACAACATTACTAACAATCAGTCCGACCCCACCCCACACACACACGGTGCTACTGTTCCCGACCTCCTCCCCGCTGGAGTCTGCAACAGGCTCTGATGCGCCGTACCATTTTACTTTCTCTATAAATAAACCCAGCTGTATCTTCATCTATCTTCATCTCACTCAGACACCCTGCACATCTCGCAAAATTAGACTCGTCTGAGTAACGATAATCATGACGGAGAAATAAAACACCTTCGGAGCGTACGCTGATCAGCCAGAACCGCCGAGGTTCTCCACCTTTTCATGATCTGTCAAAAAGTCAGGAAGTGTGACATCACCCCGTTAAATTATACACAGTCAAATAACATAGAACGGAACGCCAGCGGATCGCAACGCATGGCACATTTCTGTGTGTGTGTGTGTGTGTGTGTGTGTGTGTGTGTGTGTGTGTGTGTGTGTGTGTGTGTGTGTGTGTTTTAAGGAAAATGGAGAATATCCTCGAGTCTTTGGGGCGGATCAAACAAACAGGCCAGAGATGAAAGGAAATCTGATGAAGGGGAAAAAAGTGAAAGAAAAATTGAAAGGGTATTCAGGAAAATTTCCAACAATCACATTTAAGATGTTGCACAAATAAATAGTAAATAAATAAAAATAAAAATACATTATAGTTGATGTTTTATAGATTATGTAAATAGTGAACTGTCCAGGGAGGGCACGAGCCTCACTGTGACCCTAATCAGGATTCAGCGGTTTAGAAAATACTGTGAATGAATAAAGATAAATAAATATTAAAATAATATTATAATTAATAATATAGAAATATAAAAAAACGAGAAATTATCAAAATTAAATTTGCTACTTTTTATTATTTTTTTGAATAATGCTTTTGAACATGAAATAAATAACTTTAATAATGAAATGTATTTAAATGATTAGGAAATGTGTCATTTTCAGGAGCTGCTGGCAGACTGATCTAAAGGTTGGAGGTTCGAGGAAATCGTTTTTCTGGGGCTTTTCCCCAGATGGAACGGAAACGGAGCCGAGAGGCTGAGCCGTGAGTGTGATAAAAAGTCCACGGTGGTGTAGAATTTAGAGCGCCGGCCATGCGGCAATGAGGTCCGGGGTTCACCCAGCAAGGGCGTGTCTGTGTGGAGATTGCATTTCATCCCTGTGGGTTTCCATCTGGTATTCCGGTTTCCTCCGACAGTTCAAACACATACACATACGAATTAGCTCCTTGGTGTGAGAGTGAGTGTGAGCGTCAATTATTCTGTGTTGGCCCTGCTATGGTCTGCGGAACCATGGGTGTACCGCACCAGTGCCTGGTGTTATGTGAGTGAGTGAGTTTGATATATACGTATCCGGTATACAATTGATATATGTTGTTGGTCCTTCGAGGTCGAAGATGACCATGGCATCATATCAGATGGATGGTTTGTGATATGGGTGAAGTCATGACTTGCGCTTGACTTGGATTTTGAGGGAGAGTCACGCAGATCGTCAGCCTTACTCTCTCGTCCCAGTCTATCTGAGTCCAGTGGCACAACATAGTGGAGACAGCTGAAGATGGGTTAGGATGCGATGGATTGCCAGCAGTGTCCTGTGTGTCTCACTGCGTCCCGATTGTGCTCCACGACGCTTTGTTAGGTCAGCCTTCTTGTCTGCTCAACCAATTTCCTGGTTTCTTCCGAAGATCCAGTCTTCATATTAGAGTCCTCAACACAGTTGATATATATATATATATAGGGACAGTGGTCTCTCAGTTGTTAAAGCTGTGGATCACCAACTCAAAGGTTGGGGGTTCAGTCCCTGGTTCTATCAAGTTGGCGCTGTTGGGCCCTTGAGCAAGACCCTCAACCGTGAACTGCTCAGTTTTATATATATATATATATATAAAGAACATAAAGAACATAAAAGTGTGATGTAATGATGTAATGAACTTTCAGCTGGACCCAGAATGCAGCAGGCAGTGTGAGATGGCACAGAGTGGATTTATTATTCAAAGGGGAAGCACTTAAGCAGAGCGCACACACTTTAAATACACAATAAATATTAAGCACTGGGAAAAAGGAGTCAGAGAGAACACAGGGCAGCAGAGACGTGATGTGAGACAATCTTCTCATGCAGAGGTGAGCGTGCGGCTTGTGTTTATGAGTAGATGAGAGGAGTGAATTCAGGTGTGAACTACCGCAATCAGCCCAAGCAGCTGAGCCACGCCCCTCTCTCGGAGTGGGCAGAAAACAGAGTTAGAGAACATAGCCGCCAAAATCAAAGTCCCCCTCAAAACACAGACCATAACAAAAAGAACATAAACGAACATGAAGTGTCATGAATTGGATAAAAAAACCAAAAGGATAAACATGGTCTGGCACAGTACATAACATCTCACCCACAAACATTCTAAACATTAACTTAGGTAATGTACTGGAATAATATTTGAAAAAGACTTTAAACTATAGTGCTTTCCAACAGTTCAGATGATTATTCCTCTTCAGCCATTACATTTTTCTGGTGATTAGCCAGAGAAGACGCACAGCGTTTGAGTGGCATCATAGAGATTAACTGGTAATTAAAACACAATAAAAAAATGCACGTTGACAACTTGTGCACGAATGAGAAAAAAGAGGTGTATACATCATCTCAACCAATCAGCAGGAGGGAGAACAGCCATTGGCTGAATTTGAATCACGTGACAGTTACTCGGCAAACCGCAAATATGCGTGGACATGAGTGCAAAACCGCGAACAGTCAAGGGCCTGTTGTACTTTAAAAAGAACTTAACCAACCTCACAACCACAGCTACTGCATCGGACACCCAATCACAGGCTTCTGTGTCGTCTTTACCTTGTTGGAGGCGTTTTCTGAGGTTTTGAGTGGGTTTTCCATGAAAAAAAAAATTACAAATTAACACGGCGCCAATTTCCAGGTGCTAATGAGAAACCGGCAATTTTTATGCAACCTAATAGAAATGTGATTAAGTGTTTATTGTTTGGAGAGGGAGGAGACAGACAGACTCAGTGTGCAGCATATCAGCGTTTGTCGTCTGTAGCATCGCAAATGCAGATTTATTCCCCCAAACTAAAAAAAACCCTCCACGTCTTCACAGTACACATCTGTATTTCACAGCTGGAATAAATCTGATTTTTTTCTCATTCCAAGACGACTGTATTAAAAAATAAATGTACATCTGTGTTGCTGATTATTGCTGAAATACTGAGGATCCCCCTAATGCTGCGGTCATGTAATGGACCGCACTGTGTGCACGCAGGAAGTGGCGGATACTGATTTTAAGGTAATGCTTTTGTTTATTTTTTTTCGGACCTCCTTACAGATGCTCTGGAATGCAAACCCAGGATGCATGTGATGCAGGAACACATGGAAATGCTTCAGACTTCCTGTTAAAGTATTCCACCAATGGTCGGCATTAACACCAAATCACACGCGTCCGCGCTGCTGCTCCATCAAAAGGAAGCGCACAAAAGACAGGACACGCAGGAGACCAGAGGGAAGGAGTGTGTGAGTGGGTGTGAAAAAGAAGCGCTCGCTCGCACTCGTCTTTTCCAGTTTAGGGACTCCAGATGGGGAGTCATTTTTTATTCGTCTTGAGGCGGCACTTCACATCTGCTGGCCCAGATGCCTAATGAATACGGAAGCAGGGCCGAGCTGTCGCCTCATTAATACCGAGCTCGCGCAGGGAGCCCAGGCGTCGTCCCGCGCCCGTCGCCTCGCGCCATCCGCGGCCCGTTGGCACGGAAACGCCGTCCTCGGTGCCCGCTACTCGGCAGCTGGCGCCTCGCTGGAACAAAGCAGCGCCGCTTTGTCGACCCTAATGTCTCTCCATGTTGTCACTTAAGGTCTTTATTGGTATTAATTGATACCATCAGCGCTTCTTTCACTCATGTCTTGGGTCCGGCCCTCGGGCTTTTGTCCCGTCCTCCATTCGAGCATCTTGTTTTGTTTTGTTATTCTTGTTTTTTTTTTTTTCTGAATGCATTGGGGCGGCATGGTGGCATCGAGGTTACAACATCTGCCTTACAGCAAGAAGGTCATGGGCTCAAGCCCCGGGATTGGTGAGGGTGTTTCTGTCTGGAACGTGGGTGTTCCCCTCCCTGAGATTGCATGGGTTTCCTCTGGGTACCCAAGTTTCCTCCCACAGTCCAAAGACATGCACATCAGGCAAAGAGAGAGGAGAGAACTTAAGGAAAAGTTAGAAGGAAAGATGAAGAGAGAGACAGGAAAGAAAACCACAGAGGAGATAAAACTGAGAATAGACAAAGAGAAACAAACAGGAACGATGGACTAAACATGAAAAGGGATAACAGGAAGAAAGAGAATAGGAGGGCAAGAGGAATAATCAAGAGATGGATGGAAGTATAGAAGAGAGCAAGAGTGAAAGAAAGAAGAAAACGTGATAAGGGACAGGAGAGAAGTAAAAGAAAAACTATAAAGAAATGAAAGAGGAAGGAAGGACAAAATGGAGAGAAGAGATGAAGACAAAATGGAGGAAAATGAGAACAGACAGCCAAAGATCCAAGAAAGGAGACGCGGGAGAAAGAAGGAGAGGGACAGAAATAAAACGTATGAGGACAACAAAGACAAAATCTTCGGAAAGATTACAGACATTGAAATGAAGAAACGCGAATGATGGAAGGAACATGACAAAGGATGAGAGTGAGGAACAGAGAGAGAGAGAGAGGAGGAAGATGGAAGAAAGAGGGAAGGGATCAGGACAGAATGAAAGACAAATGGAAGATAGAAAGAAACAAACAGAAAAGATATTGGAATGATGGAACAGACAGAGAAGAGAAGGAAGGACAAAAATTAAAAAAGGAAACAAGAAGGTGAAAAGGAGAGAGGAGAAAAGAGAGAGAAAGGGGATGAGAAAAGGAGAGAGCAAGAGAGCGAGAGAGGGGGAGAGGGAAGGAGGAGAAAAGGAGAGAAAGGGGAGGTGAAAAGGAGAGAGAAAAGAAGGAAAGTAGAGAAAGAGGAGAAAAGCTGAGAGAGAGAGAAAGAAGAGATGAGACAAGGAGAAAGAGAGAGAAGAAAATGAGACAGAGAGAGAGAGTGAGGGAGGAGAAATGGAGAGAAAGACAAAGTAGAGAAAATGAGAGAAAGTGGAGAAAAGGAGAGAGAGAGAGAGAGAGAGAGAGAGAGAGAAGGAGGGAGGAGAAAAGGAGAGAGAGAGAAAGTGGGAGGAGAAACTGAGGGAGAGAGAGAAGAAGGGAGGAGAAAAGGAGAGAGAGAGAAAGAGAGAGAGAGAGAGAGAAAGACAGAGAGATCAAGAGAGGAAGAGAGAGAGAGACAGAGAGAGAAGGATGGAAAAGAAAAGGGGAGAGAGAGAGAATGAGAGAGAGAGAGAGAGAGAGAGAGAGAGAGAGAGAGAGAGAGAGAGAGAGAGAGAGAGATCAAGAGAGGAAGAGAGAGAGAGAGAAGGATGGAAAAGAAAAGGGAGAGAGAGAGAGAGAGAGAGAGAGAGAGAGAATGTGTGTGTGTGAGAGAGAGAGAGAGAGAGAGAGAGAGAGAGAGAGAGAGAGAGAGAGAATGTGAGAGAGAGAGAGAGAGAGAGAGAGCGAGCGGTCAGGATTGAATAAACCATGAGGGACTCTGATGCTGAAACCTGTGGACGCTTCTTCGCGTGAATTACATGCTAACGGCTTGATTAGCTTCAGAGGAAAACGAATGAACAAACAAAGAGTTTTTTTCTGGAGTTTTCGAGCAATAAAAAAGTGAAAAGTGCCGAGCTGTGAGAATCTGAGTTTATGGCGTCCATGCCAAGCGCTCGGGCGTCTCCTGACTGCTGTTATCCCAAAGAAAAACCGAGAGATCAAGGTTCTCCAGCCAAGCTTCCTCCCCCCTTTTCCCCAACACCTTTTAATGCTACGCTAACGGCACCCGTGAAGACCCAGCTGCCACCTGGCCGGTTCTGAGTGCCAGACTCTGAAAAACCCAGAGAAAGCAGCCTAGCGCTTGTTAATGACACTTCATTATCGCGGATGGGCCGGGACGCTAATGGCTTGAGGAACTGCGGCTGTTTCGCCATTTTTTTCCCTAAGAATTAGCGCATTAGCGCTCCTGCAAAGATTAGCATGAACATCAACAGGTTACTAAATCAAAAGACGCTCAATCGTCTCACAGGAATCAAATCGATCACAAAAAATTTAATCAAAACATTCATTAATTGAGGTGATGCTCATTTAGCGAGCTAGCCATTAGCAGCCTACACCACTTTACTGATGAATAGTTCATCATGACGTTTTCAGTAATCACGTCAATCATAAACCAACCCAACAAACCGGGGCTCAGCTGTTTCTGGGTGGAGTTGCATGTTCTCCTTCGTGGGTTTCATCTGGGTTCTCCAGTTTCCTCCTAGAGTCCAAGGACATGCTCATTTCACAAATCATCTGTTCCAAATTGCCCCCAGGTGTGAGTGTAAATACGAATGGCTGTGTGTATCGGCCCTTTGATGGTCTGGCGAGCTACTCAGGGTGTACTGAGATAGGCACAGTCTCCACGCAACCAGAAAAAGGAGTAAGTGGTTCGAGAAATGAGTGACTGAATAATTATCCGACTTTGCTAGCGAGAAACTCAATTTTGACATATTTCGGAAGCCGGCCACCACATGGCAAGAAGGTCCTTGATTCGAGTTGGGCTCAGGTCCTTCTGTGTCTTCTTCTCATGCTTGCAAAGGTTTCTTCTGGGTACTCTGGTTTCCTCCTTCAGCGTTTCTGAGCCAGGGACTTGAACCCAGGACCTTCTTGCTGTCAGACGCATGCTCTCCCCACTACACCAAGGATTTGACCTATCTGTCTTTATTTAAAAAGTATCATTATTTATTCAGCAAATAAATGAAGGAGCAATGGTGGAATGCTGGAAAGGTGTTGGATTACTGATCGCAAGGTTGGGGGTTCAAGTCCCACTATCAACAAGTTGTCGCTGCTGTCCTTCCCAGTGCAGCTAACTGGGTTATCAAGGGCTGGCCATGTCTCTCACTGTCTGTGGTGAGACAGATGTAAACGAATCATTATTAGTAGACTGCAAAGCCTCCAACGTGTTCCTGCCCCCCGAGCTGTCCAGGGTGTACCCTGCCCTCGCTCAGAATTGGATGAGACGAGTGCCAGCCTCCTTGTGACCCTAATTAGAATTAAGCGGTTCAGGAAATGAATGAATGATTTCGTGGATTAGAAGTAAACAATCAAAGCAACCCATAATCCTCTGCAGTGTGTGAGGAATCAATCAAAAAAAAGAAATTCCATATAGTGCAGTACAGCACCCTCTGCTGGTGAAATACTTAAACTGAACTCTGTGTGTGCATGTGTGTATGTGCGTGTGCGCGTGTGTGTGTGTGTGTGTGTGTGTGTGTGTGTGTGTGTGTGTGAGGGAGAGAGAATGAGAAAGAGAGAGAGAACATATGAATAATAGTTTGATTTATAACAAAAAACACAACTCTTAATCTCGAATACACACAGCTCTCATCACAAACGCATTATCCATTCCACGCCAGATCCGTTTCCTGCTCGAACTCCGAGATTGATTATGAGCGGATAAATCGTTTCCACATGTTAGCAGATGAGCTAGTGATACATTTGGCCATTAAAAGAATGAAAGACGCGTTGTCATCGGCAATGAACTCTTTTCTCACAATGGCTGACGTGTTTTTTTTAAATGTTAAACAACAAAATGATGTTTATTTGTGTGTGTGTGTGTGTGTGTGTGTGTGTGTGTGTGTGTGTGTGTGTGTGCGTGTGTGTGTGTGTGTATGTGTGTGACCTTACCAAAGTGGAAATTGTGGAATTGTGGCTATTCCCTCTTGTGGCTCGTTATCAGAGCCGATTTAATCGGCGCAGTCATTACTTTGTGGATGGGAATCAGATGAACTTTTGATAGCGCAGTTGCTACATTCGTATTTTACAATAACACGTTTTAAGTGGTTCAACAGCTTGTTTACTTGTTTTGTTTTGGATCATTTATCAGATTACAGTAAAACAACTGTTGGTCCTGCGATGGCCTGACAAGCTGTCCAGGGTGTACTGCACAATCACCCAGAGTCAGCTGAGATGGGCGCCATTCTCCCTGCGACCCTAATTAGAATAAAGCTGTTCAGAAAATGATGATGAAATGATGATGATAAATGTATATAATATTTGACATCATACTGTATGTATAATGCCTGTGTGTGTGTGTGTGTGTGTGTGTGTGTGTGTGTGTGTGTGTGTGTGTGTGTATAAATCAATTCAATGCTACCTTGACTTACGAAATTAATCCGTTCTGAGGGCGAGCTCGTAATTCAAAATGTTTGTTAGATAAAACAAAAATTCTCATCAGAAATAACAGAAAACCAATGAATCTGTTCCAATCCCCTCCCAAACTCATATAACCTCATATAATATTCATGTACATTAACATTAATAATAATTAATAATAATAAATAATAATAAACAAAAATAAAAAATAAGTCACCTAATCCTTCCGATGATCGTCTGCAGCAAACATGTCACATGGGCGTAAAGATGTCACGTGGGCAAGCATGAGGTGGTGCATAACAGAGGAGGAGGAGGAGGAGGAGGAGAATTTTGTGCGAGTGCACGCTATGAATGCCAGCGAGGAAAAGCTTGTGTTGTGCTCCCACAAGGCAAGTGTTTTTCAAATAGTGGGGCGTGCCTCCCCTTGGGGGAAGTGGTGTGATGCCAGCGGAGTGTGTATGACCCTGGGGAACATGCTTTTTTGCCATACTGTACTAGAATTAAGTGTAATTGCACATTCTCTACAGTAGTTGGCATTGGCGCTGTCACTGTGTTGCCTATGGTGTAGGGAAAACGCACCGAACAAACAATATGAAGTGCAGTTAAACACTATTTATAGTCGCGTGTGGGACACCGAGGGGTTGGGCATAAAATGTTTTTATTTCTTCCTAGAGGGGGGCATCACAGAAAATAATAGAGAAGCACTGCACAAGGCATTCTCAGAGCATGGAGGAATACACACGGAAGAATACGAGGCTATTCGGCCCGGAAAAGCCATTTCCCTAGCAGAGCTCTTAAATCAAAATTTTGCTCTTTGGATGGGGCGGATTTTTGGTGGAATCAAAGCTCGCATCATGGAAAATTCATAAAAAAAGACTCTCGTAAGTCAAGGTATCACTGTACATATATACAGACATTTACATATTTCATTGTTTTTCTAAGGTGTTTAATCCTAATTAGCATTGCAGGGATGCTAGCAACATCTCAGCTGATTCACGGTGAGGGTGGAGTACACCCTGGACAGCTCACCAGGCCATGGCAGGATCAACACTCACTCTTACACCTAGAACAACTATTTGGAACAACTATGCATATTTTTAGACTGCAAGAGGAAACCTGAGTTCCCGGAGGAAACCTATGCAAGCACAGTGTGAACTTGCAACATCCACACAGAAACAGCCCAAGGCTGGGAATCGAACCCAGGACCTTCTTTCTGTGATGTGGATATACTAACCACTACACTGCCGATATACACACACAGTACTATATATATATATATATATATATATATATATGTATGTATGTATGTATGTGTGTGTGTGTATATATATATATATATAAATAAATAAAACCATTACTG
Organism: Plotosus lineatus; assembly: GCA_024760905.1. NCBI lineage: Eukaryota > Metazoa > Chordata > Actinopteri > Siluriformes > Plotosidae > Plotosus > Plotosus lineatus. Next base: position 5,577,180 of record CM045740.1, read on the forward strand.
AATTGCTGAATTTCATAAAGAGGAGCTACATTTCAGTCAGCGTGTTTCTGCCCTGCGATGGCCTGGCAAGCCCTCTAGGGTGTACTCTGCCCTTGCCCAGAGTTGGCTGATATGGGCGCCAGCATCCAGAGAACCCTAATTAGGATTAAGAGGTTCAGAAAATGAATGAATTATGTTTGCTCAGTTTTTCTACTAACTAGACGCTTCTCCTACCGTTAGTGTCTGAATTTGATTGAAATAATTCCACAAACTCATCCTTTTGTTTATAGACTGAGACTCCCAGCTCGGATCTCATCCCAGATGATGGCGAGAGTTTAAGTGGTGAAGAATCATCCCTTGCTTTATCTAGTTATTTATTCTTGTTCGACCAAAGATGACACCAAAAAGTCCTCTTTCATTTTCTCGTCTTACCAGCTGGACTAGGAGAAAAATCCGAGTTGTAATTACGGCATTACGTGAGCTCGTCTCATCACCATGGACCATTTATTACATTGTCCTAGCAAACTCAACCCAGTGTCCTCCTCCCATAGCCGAACCCTATCTCTGCTGATTCGATTTATGAGGTCACCTGAACAAAGTCCATCATACCAGGATCATGCGGGAGTGGGGTGGGGGTGGGGTGGGGGGTGGGGGAGTAACTGGTGCCCATCCCATCCAACACTGAATGAAGGCAAGGTACACCCTGAATTTCTCCCTACACCAACAAACACACAACCATTCACACTCACACTCACAGTTACCTGAATGTGTGACTTGGAGACGAAACTGGAGTATCAAGAGGAAACCTGAAACACAGGGAAAACATCTCAACTCCACACAGAAGTGCCCCGAGCCTGCATATCGAACCCAGGTCCACCAAGCTTCCCACTTTAGTGCAAACTAATGTAGGAAACTCCATACAGCTAACATACAACCACACTAACTAGCTAACTAACTAACTAAAGAACTAACTAAAGAACTAACTAACTACTACTATTACTAGTACTACTAATAATGACGGCATAGTGGTGTAGTAGCAAGAAAGTTCTGGGTTCGATTCCCAACTCGAGAGTTTCTGTGTGGAGTTTGCATGTTCTCCCCATGCTTGCGTGGGTTTCCTCCGGGTTTCCCGGTTTCCTCCCACAGTCCAAAATCATGCACAGCAGGTTAACTGGCTGTTTAAATCTGCCGCAGGTGTGAATGTGTTTATGAATGTTTGTGTGAGTTTCATCCTTGCTATGGCCTGGCAATCTGTCCAGGCTGTACCCCGCCATTGCCCACAGTCGGGTGAGACGGGTGCCAGCCTCCTTGTGACCCTAATTAGGACTAAGCGGTTCAGAAAATGAATGAATGAATGAATGAATGAATGAATGCATGGTGGCGTAGTAGTGAGCATGTCTACCTCATAGCAAGCAGGTCCCGGGCTGAGTTCTCAGCTCGGGCGTTTCTGTGTGGCGTTTACATGCTCTCTCTTTGCTTGTGCGGGTTTTCTCTGGGTACTCCAGTTTCCTCCCAGAGTCCAAAAACATGCACAGTAAATTATACCCCCATTTCACTGGAGCACGGCAGACTTACGGAAGCAAAAATGTTGTCATCTGCAAACGTTCCACAATTATTCCCTCATCTTCCGTGTCATTCTGTGTAATTCCACAGTTATTCCTCAAGTCTTTCTCCACTTCCGGCAGGCCAAAATATTCCGTGAACATGCTTTTGAACATGTTCAAAAGCACGTTCACGGAAAAAAAAATTCCGTAAGTGTTCCGGGGGGTCACTTTGGCGTACTTTGCCGTACCTGTTCCGCATATGCTGTGAACATTCCAAGTGTGTAAGAATTTCCACTTTTCCGCAGGATTTTCACCCATTTTCCGTGTAAAAATGCAGAAGCTCCTCTTCTGTAGACTGTGTTCCATGCCTTTCCGCTACACGATCCTTGCATGCCGTAGTCCAGTGAAATAGGGGTATGAGAATTTCCACTTTTCCGTAGGATTTGCACCCATTTTCCGTGTGAAAATGCTGAAGCTCGTCCGTAGACCGCGTTCTACACCTTTCCACTGCGATCCTTGCATGCCGTAGTCCAGTGAAATGGGGTATTAATTGGTTGTTCCAAATCATTTCTTGGTGTGAGTGTGAATGGTTGTGTGAGTTGTTGGCGTTGTGATGGCCTGGTGAGCTGTCCAGGGTGTACCTTGCCATCACCCAGAGTCAGCTGAAACGGGTCCCAGCCTCTCCGTAACCCTGATAAGGAAAAAACGGCTTACAAAATGAATGAATGAATGAATTAATAATAATAATAATAATAATAATAATAATAATAATAATAATAGTGTCTATTTCCTTTTCAGCTTGAGAAAAAAAAATTAAATCCCTCTATAAGGTGAGGGATCAGGGCTCACAAGTAAGTCACGAAGTCCCCGGCTAGATAATTTGTGTTTTTCCTTCCAGTACCTATGTTTAGGTCGAACACGACTCAGGAGGATTATAAACACCCTACAATTGACCATTCTTTGCTCTTTATGTTGTTTTAGCTGTTACCGTCGACAGGAAACAATGTACGAGTCAAATCTGATTTTTCAGGATTTTTGGCAGCAGTTGGTGTGTGTATGTGGAGTGCATGTGGTGTGTGTGTGTGTGTGTGTGTGTGTGTGTGTGTGTGTGTGAGAGAGAGAGAGAGCCAGAGTGTGTGTTTTTTGGGGTAACCTTATGTGACATCCTCAAACTGCTCATTCTCAGTCTGTCATTAAACATGATGAACTTCCTTCGCGCAGGCGTCTTTTTTTCTGCCATCTGACATTTTTCCACGGGCGCCTGCCAAAAATCATATTCAACTCATCGCAATCCCTAAAGCCTGGAGCGATGAGGGGGTGACAGGGTCAGCTCGGGATGGAGGGGTGAGCACAGAACATGTTTTTGTCATTTTCATGAGCCCAGGAATCATGGTGTTATCCAAAAAAAGATCAGATATGGTTTATAATTCAGTGGAGTGAATGTGATGGGTTAGCGCTGCTAAGCTACACGCGGCACCGAATCAGACAAACACTAGCACACGTTTTCATGATAGTTTCAGTTGCTACATCAACACTGCACGTGTTAAGGTCACCCCAACGTCAGGTTTTAGATTACATTAGCTCGGAGCATCGTAAAGCTAACAAGGTTGGTGCTTGAATTTGAAGGGAATCCGTGTTTTCTTTGTCATTTCTTTCCCAGTTACGCGCGAACCCGGCAGCCAAGAATGTGCTCAGCACAATAACAGATCATGTTAGCATGACGTTTAGGCTTAGCGTCGGGTGAGGAGTTAGCATGTTCATTATTTCCTATAATCCCTCCTTTATTCATACGAACGCCAACGTAAACAGTCTTAAAGTACGCGTGAGTGCCACGGACCAAACGGAACAGAACACAGAAATTAAAGAAATTCTCTGGAGTAATGATACAAAGATGGAATGATGGACTTTCGTACAGATTACAACAATAAATATGTCAACAAAATACAAGATTTAAAAACAACAACAAAACATCCTGTAAAAGGAATAAAACATCAACATCTATCTATCTATCTATCTATCTATCTATCTATCTATCTATCTATCTATCTATCTATCTATCGATCTATCTATCGATCTATCGCTCTATCTCTGTAAATGTAATAATGATAAAGCCTTATCAGGTCATTAAGAATTGTCTTTGTGTAATTATTTTTTAAAGGTTTATTTGTTTGTTTGTTTGTTTGTTTGTTTGTTTGTTTGTTTATTTGTTTTGGTGACTAAGGAAGAATTCATGCTGAAGTTTAATGCAGTAATAATGCTGGCGATGAAAATTCGAGTGTAAAATTTAATTTATAAGATACTGGTAGAGAATGTGATGGTTTCATTTTTCTTGAAATAAAAAATAAATGTTTAGCGTTTGAGGCTGAACGTGGCTCCTTATTAAAACTCTTTGTCTGAATTCAGACAAGCAAGGGGACGGACTGCGGTGCATCTCGGCACCGTTGTGCGTTTTGCTCACGGTCAGATTGGCGACGCCGTTGTTTTTTTCCCGCTCGGCCTCCTGAGGGATGTCAAATCACCCAGAGCACTTTTCCCCCCTCTTCCCCTCCCCCTCTCCGAATCTGTTCAACGGCCCCTCGAGGACAGGGAGAGACACGGAACTGATCATTTCACGTTAATAACCGGGTACAGAGATGATCCGAAAAACATGTTGTTTCATTTGAAACGCCTCGCGGCCTCAGCGGCGCAAGACGTTTAAGGGCGGAAAAAAGAAACGTTGAGACAAAACAGCATCTGCATAATTCATCTGTCATGCATGTAGACATCGTGTGTTTGTTCTGACTTTCGCTCCCATGTGACTTTGCGACAGTTTGTCCTCACAGTCTTAAACAGATTTTTGAAATGTTTCATGTGTAATATTCTGAGAAACACCACGGATTTGAGCGAGCGTGATAACCAAAATGCTAACCAATGTAACCATTCGTCAACTAGAAGGTCATACTTTGTATTTGGTTTAAAAGTATTTACTGTAAACAATAATTGGGCCATTATCCCCGCCCAGACCCCCTAACCTGGTAATACATATTCATACTGGACTGGTCCCACAACACCAACGCCCTGTACAAGAAGGGCCAGAGTCGCCTCCACCTTCTGAGGAGACTCAGGTCCTTCGGCATATGCAGACCTCTGCTCAGGACATTTTATGACTCTGTGGTAGCCTCTGCAATCCTCTACGCTGCCATCTGCTGGGCCCCGGGCAGCACAGAGCGGGACAGGAAGAGACTGAACAAGCTGGTCAGGAGGGCCAGCTCTGTCCTCGGCTGCCCACTGGACTCTGTGGAGGAGGTGAGCGAGAGGAGGATGGTAGCAAAGCTCACATCCATCCTGTCCAACAGCTCTCACCCACTGCACCAGACTGTCGAGAAGCTGAGCAGCTCCTTCAGTGTACGACTGAGGCATCCTCAGTGCAGGAAGGAGCGCTACCGCAGGTCGTTCATTCCCACCGCTATCAGACTGTACAACGCCACTTTGTAACTGTCTGTGAAAATACCGGTTATGTGCAATAAAAACCCCGCCCACTTTAATCAACCACATCTACCCCACTGACTGTGAACCATATCAACCCATCTACTCTGCACTCAGATACATTACACTTTAATATAGGCCAGTCTATAAAGTTGCTCCATTCTTTTCTTTTCTTTTATTGTTTAGTAATTTATACTATTTATGTATCTATTTATTTATTTACTTATATAATATATATGTATGTGTGTATGTTCGTACTTGTATCTATTTTTGCACCCCCTACTGATAGTACCTCAAGAGCCTGTAACAGTGAATTTCTCCATTGTGAGATTAATAAAGCTGTATCTTATCTTATCTTAAAATGCTAATAATCAAAATGCATCAACATCCCTCACTAGTATAAGCCACGAGAAACTTGTAACTGCCATTTTTGAGGAATGACTTGAGAATGACGGGAATGAGAGTCTGTGCGTCTGTGCTGTGTGTACAGATCCAAATTCACCCGAGTCAGTCAACTAACTTTATTGGTCTGAGAATCAGAAATTGCTCGTGTACTATATACCTCGTATCTATGTTGTTGGTCCTTCGAGGATGAAGATGTCCATGACTTCATATCAGATTGATGAGCTGCGGTATGGGTGAAATCATGACTTGCATTTGACTTGAATTTAAGTGAGGGAGAGTCGTGCAGATCCTGAGTCTCACTCTCACGTCCCGGTCTATCTGAGTCCAGTAGCACAACATAGTCGAGACAGCTGAAGATAGGTCAGGATACGATGGATGGCTGGCAGTGTCCTGTGTGTCTCACTGTGCCCCGGTTGCACTCCACGACGCTTTGTTGGGTCCACCTTCTTATTCTTGAACCGATTTGGCGTTTTCTTCCACACAATCAGCCTGACCCAGCCTTCGCATGCATAAGTAGACAGGTCCTACTCTTACCAACTGTGTTGTTGCATGCACAGTCCATACCTATGTATATATGTACTGTTGGTGCGAATAGCTAAGTCCTGTGCAGACGTTATGAATTAGCGTATCTGGTGTAGATCTGGAATGACCACACTGCTGCTGTACGCTCAGATTCTAAATAACAGTGGCGTGAAAGATCAACATCTTTATAGTTGCTTTTATTTCAAACACACAGGTGCACTGGGAACACGACACATTCTATTCAAATTAAAACAAGAAGAAAAACAGATCACATTGTATTATTTCTTTAACGAAATTGAACCAAAGGGAATATTAGAATGTTAACTATATCAGCATCTGCATTTCTTCTTTACGAACTCAAACCTTCGGTGTATAAACTGATAAATGCTGTAATGTTTTGTTTTCCTTTGATCTCTAAATTAATATTTATTTGTATAAACACTGTTCTGAGACCTGCTGCACATCTGTGTTGTGGAGTCGACCGACATCTGGTACTTGTGAGCAGGTGTTCCAGCCCAGGATGATTGAACTACATTCCATAGATCTTCTGGATCTCTTGGTTGTGCCTCAGAAGCTACATTTTTTATGTCAGTCTACAAGTTTTCTATTGGATTAAAGGTCCAGGGATCGGGCCGCCGCTCCAGAACCTCAATCTTGTTTTTCCGGAATCGATATGTTTCCCGTTTACTGGTGTGTTTGGGGTTGTTGTCTTGTTGGAACCCATTTCTGGGGCATTTCCTCTTCAGCATAAGGCAGCACGACCTTTTCATGTGTTCTGATGGATTCAAAATGATCCAGGATCCTGGGATGTGATGAATAGGCCCGACACCGTAGTATGAGAAGCATCCTCATTCACGATGCTGGCGCCACCAGGCTTCACTGTCCTCACAGTGGTCTGTGGCTTGAATTCAGTGTTTGGGGCTTGTCTGAGAAATTGTCTCCGGCCACAAGACCCGAAAAAAGACCAATCTTACTTTCCCCAGTTCACAGAACGTCGCTCCGGTTCTCTTTATTCTGGTCACTGTGCTCTTTGGTGAATTGGAACCTCTTCACATCTTTTTTCAGCTGTGGGACGCTGCGGGGCTTCTTGCCGACAGCTCAGCTTCACATAGGCGTCTCCTATCTTCTCTGATCTTCCTGGAGCTGATTGGTCGCAGAGTTATCGCTATTTTGGATCTTCATCCATTCGAACGGTAGTGTTTTTTCCACATCTTTCAGGTTTTGTTTCTATGTTAAATTATTCAGGATTATTTTATCTGAGCAGCCGAACATTCTCTGCTCGTCTTTATATGTTTCCTCCTCTCCAATCAGCTTTTTAATCAAGGTCCGATGTTGTTCTGAACAATGTCTGGATTGACCCACCCATTTTCCTCAGAATTTCAGAGAGAAATGTTTACAACCAGGAGAGACAACATTCTCCGCCTTCCTTCCTTAAATAAGGACAATGATTGGCTACTGTTTTTAAAAGAATGAATGATGTCATTAACTGAACGCCACACTGATATTATTTTAAATACGCCCCTTTCAATTAGTGATTCAATTACACAGAATCAACAGCATGCGGGTCAGGACCAATGGTTCTGTTGGATTATATTACTCTCCTTCATCTGATAGTACATTATTTACCCTGTAGAAACATCATCCCTTTGATCTGTATTGAGAGCAGAGAACAAGTGCAGGAAAATCTAGAGAGGTGGAGGTATGCCCTGGAAATTAGAGGAATGAAGGTTAGCCTCAGTAAGACAGAATACATGTGTGTGAATGAGAAGGACCCAAGAGGAACGGTGAGATTACAGGGAGCAGAGATAAAGAAGGTCAAGGATTTAAGTACTTGGGCTCAATACTCCAGAGCAATGGAGAGTGTGGAAAAGAGGTGAAGAAGCGTGTGCAGGCAGGTTGGAATGGATGGAGAAAAGTGTCCGGTGTGATGTGTGATAGGAGGGTATCGGCAAGAATGAAGGGAAAAGTGTACAAGACGGTGATGAGGCCAGCGATGTTGTATGGTTTAGAAACAGTGGCGCTGAGGAAAAGACAGGAGGCAGAGCTGGAGGTAGCAGAGATGAAAATGTTGAGGTTCTCTTTTGGAGTAACGAGGATGGATAAGATCAGGAATGAGTACATCAGAGGGACAGCACATGTTAGATGTTTTGGAGACAAAGTCAGAGAGGCTAGATTGAGATGGTTTTGGACATGTACAGAGGAGGGATAGTGAGTATATTGGTAGTAGGATGCTGAGGTTGGAACTACCAGGCAGAAGGCCGAGAGGAAGACCAAAGAGAAGATTTATGGATGTGGTGAAGGAGGACATTAAAGTAGTTGGAGTAAGAGTTGAAGATGCAGAAGATCGGGTGAGATGGAGGCAGATGATTGGCTGTGGCAACCCCTGAAGGGAACAGCCAAAAGGAAAAGAAGAAGAAACATCATCTCTACCAAAAACATTGATTGATCAGAGCAGCGACGTCTGACTGAGATTATTTTGAACACAACTGTGTATGTTATTGTTTTGGCAGTATGAAAACATTGAAATCTTGAAGCAATTTGAGAGCGCAAACCTCTGCCAAGTAAGTATAGAACACACCCTCCTGAGCCTGTACTACCACACCTCCAAAAAATAATCTGCTCCCACAATGCTAATCAAGCCTTTTAAAAAAATCCTGAATTCATAAGTTGATAGATCTCATCTCCAAAATCTAGTAGAGCGGTACTTCAGCTGAACTCCACCCTCTCTCTACCATACCATAAACTCTACCCTGAACTTGACCACAAACATTGAGCAAAATCCATTCATAATTTTTTGCTTCAAGTTGCAAACAAACAGACAAACAATTCACCGCCATGAAAATCGTGACCTCTTTGCTGGTGTTGTGACATTTTCTCGAAACAAGATGTTTCCAGGTGTTTTCCAAGAGGTATCTGCACTTTGGAAAGTTCTCAGACATCTTCCAGACGAAGGAGTGGACAATTATTGCAGAGTCCCTAAGCAAACCCTCATATGCATGAAACATGACTCGATTGGATGTCCCTTGTCTGTGCCTTTCAAATTTTCTTTTTTTTTTAATTTTAGTCATAATGAAACTAATGCAGCCGTGAGGCACAAGCCAATGTCTCTCCCTCACGCCGGACCCAAGCCCGGATAAATGCAGAGGGTTGCGTCAGGAAGGGCATCCGGCGTAAAACAAATGCCACATAAAACATGCGAGTCACAACAAAAAAATTCACACTGGATTGGTTGAGGCCCGGGTTAACAACGACCGCCATCAGTGCTGTTAACCAACAGGGTGCTGGTGGAAATTACTGTTGGTCGAAGACGTCGAAGAAAGAGAGACGGGAGGCGTGTCTGTAGGAAGAGAGAGAAGAGGAAAGGCATGAGTCTAGGACTGAAAGTAGGGACTTTGAATGTTGGAACTATGACAGGAAAAGGTAGAGAGCTGGCTGACATGATGCAGAGGAGGAAGGTGGACATACTGTGTGTTCAGGAGACCAGGTGGAAAGGTAGCAAGGCTAGAAGCTTAGGAAAAGGGTTTAAGCTGTTTTATCATTGTGTGGATGGGAAGAGAAATGGAGTAGGAGTCATCTTGAAGGAGGAGTTTGTCAGGAATGTTCTAGAAGTGAAAAGAGTGTCAGACAGAGTGATGAGTCTCAAGTTCGAAATCGAAGGCGTGATGGTCAATGTTATTAAGTGCTTATGCTCTACAAGCAGGATGTGAGCTAGAAGAGAAGGAGAGATTCTGGAGTGAGTTAGATGAAGTGATGCAGAGTACCCCCAGAGGTGAAAGAGTGGTCATTGGTGCAGACTTCAACGGACATGTTGGTACAGGAAACAGAGGGGGTGAAGAAGTGATGGGCAGGTTTGGTATCCAGAACAGGAACACAGAAGGACAGATGTTGGTAGATTTTGCAAAAAGGATGGAAATGGCTGTGGTAAATACTTTCTTCCAGAAGACACAGGAGCATATGGTGACTTATGAAAGCAGAGGTAGGAGCACACAGGTAGACTTCATCTTGTGTAGGCAATGTAATTTGAAGGAAGTCAGTGACTGCAAAGTAGTAGCGGGTGAGAGTGTTGCCAAACAGCATAGGATGGTGGTGTGCAGGATGATGCTGATGGTGAGGAAGGTGAAGAAGGCAAAGGCAGAGCAGAAAACAAAGTGGTGGAAGTTGAAAAAGGAAGAGGGTCATGTTGTCTTCAAGGAGGAGTTGAAACAGGCTTTGGGTGGTCAGAAAGTGCATCCAGATGAAGAAGAAGATGCAGAGGATAGGGTGAGATGGATGCAGATGATCGCTGTGGCGACCCCTGAAGGGAAAAGCAGAAAGAAAAAGAAGAATGAAACTGAAGTAACATGACAGGTGGAAGACAGTGAAAAGAAAAAATGAGCATTAGGTTTTTCTTTTTTTACTCCAGACCATCGCCATGAAACATTTATTGTTTATTTACTTACTTGCTTATTTCCTTTCGAAAGGAGCCACACCACTCTTATAACACAGGCCTGAGACACCTGTTTATAGATATTTATCGGATGCTTCACCTTAAAGCAGGGAATAAATCTGTCTCTAGCTGTACCTCAACTTAAGCCAATTCAAGTTAAGTCGTTTTCAATTATACATTGGTTTTCAAAAAATATATGGAAAAATAAAAAATAAATAAAAAATAAAGTTTACGTCATTATAATCATACAATCGCGCCCCACTACTTGAGAAGCACTGAATTAGCAGCAGCCCTGACAAATTATACATATACATCATCACGACATTACTGGCGTGTGATTCAAATTTAGCCAATGGCTGAGAGCTTTTGTTTCTCCCTCCTGCTGATTGGTTACAGATGGTCTGTATGCGTCTTTTTTCTCCTTCATTCACATGTCATTAATGTGATTGCTTGAATTGTGAATTCACTTTTTTTTCGTGTGTTTTAAATGATCATTTAAGTGCTATGATGTCACTCAAACGCCCCACATCTTCTCTAGCTTCTGGTAAGGAGCTCATGCACTTTATTTATTCATAAATATTATCACAGTACAAAATTAAAAAGTTTTTATTAATCATTACTACATTTTACTGCATTATTACTGTATTAATGAGTAATTTAATGAATGAGACTGTCTATAGAATGTATTTAACAAGCAGATTTTAGCGCATGTACTGTCATACATAGTGTTTTAAAGCTGTGTCAATAATTTGCAGATTTCCGAGATCCGCGGGTGGAGGAGGAACGTAACGTCCACAGTTCATGGGGGCTTTCTGCATATTATAAATTTAGTATATTAAATATTCTGTGGAGCCTGTGGTGTAGTGGTTAGAGTGTTGGGCTCATGATCTGGAGGTTGTGAGTTCAAATCCCACTGAGACCCTCACTGTGCTAAGACCCCTGGGCACGGTCTCAACCACAAGTGTGCCTCTGTTCACCCAGCAGTATAAATGGGTACCAGTAAACATATACTGGGAAGGTAACCTATGATGGACTAGCGTCCCATCCAGGAGGAGTTCAACTCCTGATTGCTTCACGCTATGGAAACCGGGGATAAGCACTGGCCTGATGAGCCGCTAGGCTCGGGTGTAAAAACCCAAACAGTTAATCAGTCAAAAAATCAATCAATCAAAAATATTCTGTATATAATTTGTGTTAAGTCATTTTCAACTTATGTCGTCCCTCCTGGATCCAATTAACGACTTAAGCCCAGGTATACCTGTATTCAAAAATTAAACAACAGCAGTAAATGTTTCACTATAAAATTTTGTTTTTTGTTTATTTCCCCCGGTATGTTTTATTCTTAAGTTTATTCATATCATATATGAAAACTGTGGACTGCAGTGATTTATTTTCAGCATTGACCCAACGAGAACAACAAATCTATTTACAATGAAATTACACCCACATTAAATAACTTAATGAAAAACCAATCATTGTGTTTTATATTTTGTTGCAACTGAAGATGCTCAAAGTCATGCCCGTGCTCAGTATGTAGCTTTTGGAAAGTGGCCTCTGTGATTTTATTAAAGATCAGCAATGAATCACAGCCGAGTGTCATGGTGCAAATTCCCCAAGTGAGTGTTTGTGATGGAAGGTTGACTCCACATGGGGGCCTGGGCAGGAAGTGACAAAAAAAAAGCCTCTTTCACAAATTTCACAGATGCCTGACTGTCAGCTTCTCCGCCATCTACACCTCTCGCCTCTCACATACAATCCACTGGATGAGGGTTTGCACATTTCACACGTTTCCTTTAGATGGAGATGCAGTACAAAAAGGCATGATAAAAGTGTGTGTGTGTGTGTGTGTGTGTGTGTGTGTGTGTGTGTGTGTGTGTGTGTGCGTGTGTATTGGGTGATTGGGGGGGTGCATGGCCAAGACATGTTTATCCACACGCATCTGTCTCATGTTGTTAATTGGGAGTGCTTGCCATTTGGAAAGGGGCTGATGGCCTCCAGGCATGTCGAAGCAACCTGATATGAGGCAGAATTCAAATTCGTTCCAAAAAGAAAGAGATTTTGTGCTAATGAGACCACAACAAAAAGCTACAAGATTCGGCTCCTCCCTTAAAATTTAAACAGTTAAAAGAAATTTACGCCGACAGATACGTAACGCTATCCATCTGATATAATCTTATAAACGTATTCACCGAAGAATTCGGAGTGATCGCGCTCTCAAATCTGTAGACGTTTGCATGAAGGATGCAGTTATTTTCAAAAGCTTAAATCGCATGCTCCGTCCGCAGCCTCACATTCCTCCAGCGTTTTCACTTTTTTTTTAAACTCCCACGCCCTCCTACTCACACCCACGACACATATTTAACCCCCATGTTCTCGCCTCAGTAAGAGGCGCACTTAATTGCAAAGGAGGTGAAGCCTGTGTCACCTCACCACACCGGAGGCACTGCTTTGATTGCACTCTTGCTCGCTTTGCACACACTGATGCCCTAATTAACCGCGCTCTATTAGGGCAATTAGCTCCTTGACTTTACGCCTAAGCCCAAAAAAAAAAACGCACTCAAGCCGTGACTTCCCTCCATCTGGAACCTGATCTGCTTCAAGACCTTTAGATGTTTGCAGTCATATTCATGCTCTAAAAGCTTCCATGAACTCTCCAAGTCCGGCACAGACAGATCAACAGCACAGAAAACATCATGGCCAAACATAAAGGGTTTTTTTGAAAGATTATTTTTCTTTTATACAGCGGAGTGGGTGTGTGTTATACTATGTGACATGACTGACAGCATAGTAGCGTAAATCTGCCTGACCATTAAAGGGCATTTCCATAGTCATGTCCAATTTATGGTATTACCTCCATGGCCAGAGTGTGATGCGTTTTGGAACAGAAAGAGCTTGATACAATGAAAATTTCACTGCCTGTCCAAGTCCAACACTAAGCTGAAACAACAACCTGAAAAGTAGAAGAAACTTAGAGTAATCTGTATCATGAATGCGGTTGTGGTAAGGAAATACATTTAGAACCAACACTAAAAAGAATTAAGTTTGTTCTGAAATGACCACATACCATTTCAACCCCATTCCAACACCATTCCTACACCATTACAATCCCACTCCAATACCATTCCAACCCCATTCCAACACCATTCCAACACCATTACAACCCCATTCCAAAACCATTACAACGCCATTACAACCCTATTCCAACACCATTTTAAATGCATTACAACACCATTCCAACATCATTCCAAACGCATTACAACACCATTACAACACCATTACAACCTCATTACAACACTATTCCAACACCATTCCCAACCCATTCCAACACCACTACAACACCATTACAACCCCACTCCAACACCATTACAACCCCATTCCAACTCCATTCCAGACCCATTCCAACACCATTACAACCCCATTCCAACACCATTCCAACCTCATTACAACACTATTCCAACACCATTCCCAACCCATTCCAACACCACTACAACACCATTACAACCCCACTCCAACACCATTACAACCCCATTCCAACACCATTACAACCCGACTCCAACACCATTCCAACCCCACTCTAACACCATTGCAACATTTTACATTTTACAACATTCACATTTTAAAGACATGTATTATTGGCAATACAATTCTCAACTATGACTTGTCAGAAAACATTCTCCCACTATATTTGGTCTCACAGAGTGTAAAGTACCAGCATATAAATCCACATGGACACACGAGATGTTTATAAAACAGTTACAGCAGGATGATGTTGGCTGATAGGAGTCTTCCAGTGTTGGGTGGAGCACAGCCAGACTACACTGCTGTGCATTCAGAGACCCTTTTCCGCTCACCAAGTTTATGAAGAGTAGTGTATAGTTTATTTAAAGAGTGGGCTGGTGGTGTGATTATATGAATTGTGTACAATATTGATAAATGATTGGCTGGTTGTACCATATTATACACAGGGATCCCTCGCTACTTCCCATTTCAACTCATGCGGCTTCAGTCATAGTGTTTTTTTTTTTAGTATTCAACGAATTAAAAAAATAAAGAAATTAATTAAGAATAGGGGGAAAACTTAAGGAGAATGCTACAAAAACAAGGCCAATTATGCAAAAAAAAAAAAAAAAAATTGTTACATTTTTGTGAGGTGCACATCTGAGTGTATGCACACGCATCTGCATGTGTGTCGGGTGTTTGTCTGTATGTGTTTGTATTTATATTTTATTTACATCTTATGTATTATTTTTGAATGTTTAATTGTTATTATAAGCATTTATAGCATTGAATATTCATTGATATTATATATACACACACACACATATATATATATATATATATATATATATATATATATATATATAGAGAGAGAGAGAGAGAGAGAGAGAGAGAGAGAGAGAGAGAGAGAGAGGATTTTCTGAGTAGATCCTTCCGTAGGAGAGTGCTCAATACTTTTTGGTAGAGCAAATAACAAAAGGACAGGACAAAGACTTTCTATTGAAACTCCATTTATCACTACAGATCTGTTTCGAGGGGTGGTGAAACCATCCTCTCTCTTCAGGTGATTATAGAAGATAATTCTTCTATAATCACCTGAAGAGAGAGGATGGTTTCACCACCCCTCGAAACAGATCTGTAGTGATAAATGGAGTTTCAATAGAAAGTCTTTGTCCTGTCCTTTTGGTATATATATATATATATATATATATATATATATATATATATATATATATATATATGTATATATACGCATACATCAGTTGTTGGGGGGGTGATCCTACTTTGCGGAATTCAGTGGCCATGGGGGGGGGGGATCTTGGTCCCAATTAACCACAGGAAGTGAGGAATCTCTGTACAGTGGTACCTCACCTTACCAAAGACCCAACAAACGAAAAAGCCAGGTTACGAAATGCATTTACCTAAAATTTCCATCTCTGGATACGAAACAAATTCATGATACGAAAGTGGCATCTGAAAAATTCAAACAATGTGCGAGTTGCTCTCCCATTGCCTATCTCCCAACATCCCGCCCCACTGGCCTCCCACTAGCTATCTCCAAAAATCCTACATCATTGGCCTCCCATTGGCTATCTCCCAACATCCAGCCCTGCTGGCCTCCCATTGGCTATATCCCAACATCCCACCCCATTGGCCTCCCATTGGCTAGGAGGGAGCTGCATTTCCATAATACCCATGATGCACTTCCCTCCCATTGGCTATTATGGAGCTGTATCTCCATAATACCCATGGAGGGGCAGTGGTGGTCTAGTGGTATAGGGCGCTGGATCGCTGATCCAAAGGTTAGGGGTTCGAGTCCCACTCTCCACAAGGTTGTCACTGTCCCCCCCAGTGCAGCTAACTGGGTTATCAAAGGTGGGCCATGTCTCTCACTGTCTATGGTGAGAGGCATGTAAAAGAACCATTGCTGACTTTCGTAAAGAGTAGCTGCAAAGTTGTCAGCGTGTTTCTGTCCCTTGCTAAAAGGGTTGTGACAGAAAGGGCATCCGACGTAAAAACCTCTGCCGAATCAAAGAACGTGCGAATCAAATGGTTCGCTGTAGCGACTCCTGAGTAAAAGGGAAAAATCCAAAAGGAAGACAGAATCTCCATAATACCCATGATGCTTTTCGACCCATTGTTCTTTTACAGAATTCTAACATGCATAAATGAGAGAGTTACTGTTGTTTCGGGAGTTTTTGGAGTGTGCTCATTGTAACCTTATTTTTTGGCTCAGGCTTTTAACCTTGCATAAACATTTGTAAGATTATAACTCTGCTAAGAAGACATGGTCTACACAGGTGTGCGCACGCACACACACACACACACACACACACACACACACACACACACACACATGCACACACACACACACGCACGCATGTGATTCCCGGTGAAAGTGATTCCCAGTGCGAGTGAAAAGAAGAAGCGGACTTGTGGCATGCGGTTGAGTGATATCGCAAAGGAATATGGCCGAAAACCATCTACCATCGGTATGATATTGAAGCAGAAGGAGGCCTTAAAAGGTATACTTTTATAATTTTTAAAGGGTTTAGGGGGTAGTCTTGGGGGCCTTGGAACGAATCAGGCCTTTTCCATGTAAAATGCGACTCAACTTATGAAAAATCCAGGCTACGAAAACATTTCTGGAATGGATTAATTTTGTAAGGTGAGGTACCACTGTACTGTAGTACTGTATTTCTATGACAAAAGTCTCACATGCACCATCATATTGAGTAATAAAGAACATATTCTCGCTGAAATGCACACTTTCGCTGACATGCCCAGACAGGAAACACATCTGTTTTTCTTTGTGCAGGCCGGTAGTCTCATTGTTGGAACTGTACACAAAAAACCCCCCAAAAAACAAAAAAACACACGCACACACAGCACAACATTAAAACATTCGTTTTAAGCCGAAAGATCTGCCAGACTGAACGAAAGGCTGTGATTTATCTTGAGATGGCTTCTCTACAAACCTTATAAAGTAACAAAACAGAAGGTCAGGATTATAGCAAGAGGAAATTTATAGATGTTTCCATTTCCCCCAAAATGTAATTGATCAGTCAAAACACCGTCAATAGAGGAAGTCTGAGCCTTCAGCCGGACGCGAGCACTGTTAATTCTGGAGATCTTAATTGTAGTGTTGGTGCTGTTTATTTTAAAATATTAAATAGAAAATAAAATATTTATAGTTATTTAAAAATATAGGGATCTACTTATTTACTTTCAGTGGTTAATGGCGACCGAGACCACCTGCGACTGCTGATTTCCACGAAGTAGGATCGACTCCCCTGACTGACGTATACGTAAATGTATATGTTTATATAATATCAATAAATACATATTCAATGCTGTAAATGCTTATAATAACAATAAAATATTCAAAAATAAAGAATAACATGTAAATAAAATATAAATACACACATACAGACGCTCGCACACACTCAGATGCGCACCTCACATGAAAATGTAGGTAGTTTTGTTGGGGGGTTTTGGGTTGGTTTTTGTTTTTGTTTGTTTATTTATTATTTATTTTTTTTTTGCATAATTGACCTTGTTTTGTTGCATTTTCCTGAACTTTTCCTACTAGTTTTCCTTATTTTTAATTTTTCTATGAATATTTTTGAAAAACCTGTGATGCACTGAAGCCACAGAAACTGAAGCACGAAGTAACGAGGGATCGCTGTATTACATTTAAACATATATTTTCTATTTTTCATCTTTAATATTGATTTTATACTGGAACATTTTTGCCATATTTATTTAATTCTTGTTTAAGATTTAAATACATTTCTTAAATCGCTGTAATTTTTCTGTTATTTTATTGATCAGATGCTGATCCTGGAGCCTCCTTGACACTGAAAGATTCCTTCCATCAAGCGCTCACACTGAAGCATCCTGTCCTTAAGCTCTAACACTGGAGACTCCTTTAATCAATCACTGAAACTGGAGACTCATTCCATCAAGCACAACTACAAGAGAGTCCTTTCGACAAATACTGCTACGGGACACTCCTTCAGTGCTCGTGACAATTATGTGCGTGATTTTGTTTTCGTGGAAATATCCACTGTTCTAATCCCTGAAAATGCTGTTACTCGAAAAATTAAAACATGATGAAAACACTGTCGGTTTATCTGACCAATCAGAACGTGACAGCGCTGTATTGTGAATAGTATTTATTAATAAATTACAGTTGTGGTGTATGGAAGCGCTCCGGCTATAATTCTTGACTTCTCCTTCATCCTGGAACATCTTCTGGGAGAACGGAACGGAACGGAACGCTCGGTTTCACAGAAATGGAATTACAAGCCGCAAATGTGTGCCCATATATTAGTAGAGAAATTTTGCGATGTCGACAAGCGTGTAAGGATTTCCCGTCTGCAGTTATAGTGGGAAGTCTTCACGGGTGGGACGGCGAGGAAGCGCCTGGGTCCGCTGAGATCCAGATAAATTTATGCTCTAGATCTGAATACAATGAGAGGATGATATTGAGAAACAGGAAGAAACAGAGACAAAGAGAGAGAGAGAAAGAGAGAAAGAGAGAGAGAGAGAGAGAGAGAGAGAGAGAAAGAGAGAAAAGAAATGAGTGGTGGAGACAGGAGTAAAGAGCGAAAGGCCTGGCGCGAGTGTGAAGTGTGTGTGTGTGTGTGTGTGTGTATGTGTGTGTGTGTGTGTGTGTGTGTGTGTGTGTGTATGTATCTGATTAATATTCATCAGGCGGAGAAGGCAGATGTGTTTGACATCTGTGTGATGTCAGCGTGTTGTCAACACATTGTTAGCACCACAAACGTG
>CM045740.1:5600812-5618312 GCA_024760905.1 Plotosus lineatus
CCAGCAGACATGCACATGACATCACCGAAGCACTTCTTCACTTATTACGCCGTACACTTATTAGTTATTACAGGGAGCCGAGCACCTGGTATGCAAACAAACACATGGCATACGTAACAACCGCCTTAATGAGTTTCTCCCCAGCACGCCGCTCTCTCTACACGCTGCTCTCTCCACACAACACTCTCTCTACACACCGTGCCCATAATGTGCTTCAAAAGAATACAATTATGCGTGTGATAGTGAAGCCTGGCTCTTATTTGTCCTGCCGCTCTCCATCTTAATCACCTCACTGATGAGGGATCTCTCATTATTAGCACTGCGCTGTGTTTGTATTTTTGGCACACGCTCTTCGCAGGAGGGGATTTTTTTCCAGCAGCGGTCCCTCGGGCCGACTGTGAGGCCGAACTTTTGGTCCTGCATGACAAGAGGAAATAAATAAGCAGCCGATTAAATTAGTAAATAAGTCGTAAGTGCTTTGGTGATGCCGCAGCCTTCGAGCCAGATTGGGCTTTGTTTTTATATCTATATTTATATTTATTTCTCCTTTACCCCAACGATACTCAATCAACCAGGACGGCTTTGGCCTGGACAGCTGCCTCTTTGATTTCCAACTGGAGCGATGATACAACGTACTGGAAATAGTTTAAATGTTCAACAGTAAGTTACATAATTGCCTTTGTTTCTTCTCAAAGAATATTTAGGGTCTGAAATGGACCTCGGTTATACTACAGCCATAAACGATCGTTGATACTCAGCAATAAAGACGGATACAAACGGAGCCTTCGGGGGCAGTGGTGGTCTAGTGGTATAGGGCGCTGGATCGCTGATCCAAAGGTTGGGGGTTCGAGTCCCACTCACCACAAGGTTGTCACTGCCCCCCCCCCCCCCCCCCCCAGTGCGGCTAACTGGGTTAGCAAAGACGGGCCATGTCTGTCACTGTCTATGGTGAGAGGTTCATGTAAAAGAACCATTGCTGACTTTCGTAAAGAGTAGCTGCAAAGTCGTCAGCGTGTTTCTGTCCCTTGATAAAAAGGGTTGCGGCAGGAAGGGCATCCGACGTAAAAACCTCTGCTAAATCAAACGTGCGAATCAGATGATTCACTGTGGCGACCCCCGAATAAAAGGGAAAAAGCAGAAAGGAAGACAGACAGACAAACGGAGCCTTCGATCCTTCCTCCGGATTCCTCGTTTCATTCATTTTTCTGCAGGTTTTCAGAAAGCTTGTGGGCGCACATATACAGAGCAGCGCTACCTTGAACTTATTGGGGCGCTGTAGTCTTCACAGTCTTCAAGAAAGTCACATTCATTCTCCGGATCACCTTATCTGACTAGAGTTGCAGGCGAGAAGCTCCGGCAACAAGGTCCGCCTCGAGCAGCTCACCAGTCCATCGCCGGGGCACTAAACATGCAACCATTCACACTCACACCTACATTCACACCTGAGGCATATCTGCAACAGCCAGTCAGCGTCATGTCCACGGACTTCAAATGTAGGGAAGAAACCTAAGTACCACGAGCAAGCATTAGAAGACCATGCAGACGCCAAGAATAAGACTTGAACCCAAGACCTTCCTGCTGAGAAAGAAGTATGCAAACCCACCACTATTCCACTGTGTGACAGACATTCCCCGTGTTCCTATACTCCATGTTTAGAAATGAGAAACAAAGGGATGCAGAGAAAAAAGGAACCGTGAGGGACGGATAGGACACCGAACATGCCCTTTCAAATTTCATAATGCCCTTTGGATCTTGAGTCTCCTTGCAAAGTGAAAACCAAGGTCACAGGGTATTGCAGACTTATAACTTTGAAATAAGTGCAATAGCAACATCATCGATGCTGTGTGGTGGATGAATCCTGACATCGTTCTGCCGTATGTGCAGCATGGAGGCCAAATCAAAGCTCAGGCTCCCATCCGTTATCTTGGATATGAATATTCATGATTAGAATACTTTTGAATGATGTAATCAGAAGTTATCAACCTTTCGCGTCTTCGTGTTTTTTACAGTATAATCAAAACCCAAAGCTCTCCACGTATCGTATTAAAAAGTCGACAAAGTGCTGCGTTCATGCACGAAAACATTAGCGATGGAGTGGAAATTGTTTAATTTCTGATTGTAAAAAGAGTGCAAGGGACATTTCGGAGAGGCCAATTTGCATGTCGTGAATATGCAGCGAGGAAAAGAGGAAGTGATCTCAGTAAGTGATTTCCACGCTGTCAAATTAATCCAAGCGCTAGTTTTTTCGTTTAGTTAGCATCAAAACAGCATCGACTTTAGCGTTCCATATGGAGTTCTGACACCGGTACGGCTGGAGACAGATGTTTCCCTGCCGTCGTGTCATTATCCATGCAAATTTATTCATTAAACAATTTAATTGTGCTGATGATTGACGGCCAGTCTGCGTTATTACAGGGGAAACATTACTAATAATACGTTAGTCTTATTAACTCAGTGTGCAAGCAATAAGTGGAGCTGTGTTTATATAGATTAACCTCTGCTAATGTAGCGCTACGGGCCCGCGGAGCACACGAGTGGGCGCTTTCATCCAACAAAGCACTTTTATTACTTTACAGGCTTAAGAGAGATGATGTTAACGATTACGAGTCCCCGTCGAGACTCGACCCTCTGACTGATCCAACAAGGCAGTATTGCACTGGATTATTCTTCACAAAATCAAATTCCTCACAAAGAAAAAAACAACAAAGAAGGTTGCAGACGTTCAACAAACTCATTTTTTGGGGCCAATTTAATTTGTGTTTTGCGTTTGCATTCCGGAATAACAGAGAACTGATCAAATAAGAAACAAG
Organism: Plotosus lineatus; assembly: GCA_024760905.1. NCBI lineage: Eukaryota > Metazoa > Chordata > Actinopteri > Siluriformes > Plotosidae > Plotosus > Plotosus lineatus. The sequence goes on from CM045740.1 coordinate 5,603,623, forward strand.
GCAAGGGCAGAGTTGTAGCATATAGTCTGGTAGAACGGAACCCTGGTGTGTTTACAGTGTCAGTGCGGTTCGGGGGGGGGGTGTGAATAACAATTAGTGTAAAAATGAGGACTTCTGAGGGAACCTGAGAGCAGTCACAAAGTGATTCATCTCTGAATCGAATCACCTGCAGACAGTAAATCATTTGGTTTAGGTTACAACATTTTCTTTTTATTTGTATATATTTCTTTTTTTGAAAATGGAGATAAACTGATCTTAGAAGCAAAATGAGTAAAATCTCCCTCCATTCTTATGTTTACCAAATAATGGGGCGTGTCCCCGCTGGAGGGCATGGTGTGATGATGTGATGCCAGGGGGAGGGCGTATGACCCTGGGGAACATCCTTTTTTGCCATACTGTACTAGAATTAAGTGTTTTTATTATTATGTACAGTATTGCTTTTTGATTTTTAATATTAATAAAGATACAGTGTTATGCAGAGCTATATTCATAACAATTTCATAGATAAATAGTACTATTTATAGTCTCGTGCGGGGCACTGGGGAGGGAGATTTTTTTTTTCTTACTACAGATGGCGTAAGAGAGCATAATTGAGAAGCACTGGTGCATACAAAAGAAAAATCCAAATCCTTTCAAGCTAAATATTTATATTTATAATTATTGAAATTAAATGAAATTAAATATGACCTGGTGGTAAGGTGTTGGATTACTGATCCGAAGGTTCAAGCCCCATTATCAACAGGTTGTCACTGCTGTCCCCCCAGTGCAAGAACTGGGTTATAATAGGCCAGCCATGTCTTCCACTGTCTGTGGTGAGAGGTTCATGTAAAAGAACCATTGCTGACTTTTATCGAAAGGAGCTGCACAGCCATCAGTGTGTGTTTGCCCTGTGATAACCTGGTGAGCAATCCAGGGTATACTGCAGCCTCGCCCAGAGTCGGCTAAGATGGGCGCCAGGCTCCCACCACCCCTAATTTGGATTAAGCGGTTCAGAAAATGAATGAATGGATGAGTGATACAAATAAAAATATGATATTAATCATCAAACTTCAAGCCTCAGAATGAACAGAGCTTTACTACACGCGAAATACGCTTCAGACAAAAGTATAAACAGATTCAATAATTCCAAACAGTGAAGAAGTTCTGCAGAAACTTGTTTATGAAATTTCATTTAATTTCTAAAAAAGGCCAGATGAAAAATGACACCTTGTGATGTAGAAATTTTGGCTAGTACCATCAAGCTAGCAGGGCGTGGCTAGCAATGGTGCTTCTTGTGTGCTTCACATATTCACTTGATGGGGTTCCTCTGGGTACTCCAAGTTCCTTCTTCTGTCCAAAGATATGCACATTAGGCTAATTGGCAGTTCCAAATTGCCCCTCTGTGACAATATAAATTATTGTATGTGCGTTTTCCAAGCAATGGACTGGAGAGCTGTTCAGAGTGCACCATCAGCTTCACTCAGAGTCGGCTGAGATAGGCTCCATCCTACTATACACCCTATTTGGATTAAGAATTTCGGCAAATTAATAAATAAATGTAGGGAATATTTTGTTAGTTTAGATATTAGATGATTCATGAAAAAATTCTCTAAAAAAGGCAAATATGGACAGGAAGTGTGCGATTTTGCAACCCTAGACTGTTTAAACCGATATGGGTACTGCTTTCAATTCGCCATGTCCTTGTCATAATGCATGCTCAAAGCAAGTCACATGACCAAATTACAAAAAAGGAAAGAAGTTCAAGGATTTAAGAGATATCTTGAGGCTTGACCTTTCAAGGTCACTCCAGGTCAAAGGTCATTGTCTCATTTAAAAGGAAATATAAGGCTTCCTTTTAGTGTTCCATAATAACGGCATGTCTATCAGCACTCATTCCCAAGTGTTTACTGTCCTTGCTTCAAAACTTTATGACCTTGTTCTCATCTTCACCTTTGACCCTGACATTCTAAATTCCAGTCATTGCTAGGACTCAGGGAAGGTAGTGTTCCCACCATGTTTGCTATCAATCCATGCATGGGTGTGGTCAGGATTGTGGTCACAAACAGACAGACAAATGGACTGATGGACAGACTCCATTTTTTTAGCGGAGGTACCAGAAATAAAACGATGCTGTCTCACAAGTTCTTACGTGACAAAAACATTTACCATCTTTAAGTAGAATCATATACAGAGGTACCTCACCTTATGAAATATCCAACAAACAAAAAAATCCAAGTTACAAAATGCATTTACCTAAAATTTCTGTCTCTGGATATGAAAAAAATTCATTTTACAAAACGCACCATCTCAAAAATTCAAACAATGCGCGAGTTGCTCTCCCATTGGCTATCTTCCAACACCTCGTTCCGCTGGCCTGCTATTGTCTAGGAGGGAGCTGTATCTCCATATTACCCATGATGCTCTTCGTGTGCCGTCTACCCATTGTTCTTCAGGGAGATGCAGCTCCCTCCCATTGGCTATTATGGAGCTGCATCTCCATAATAACCATGATGCTTTTCGTGTGCCTTCGACCCATTGTTCATCATGGAGTTCTAACACACATAAAGGACAGAGTTAATGTTGTTTCGTGAGTTTTTCAAGTGTGCTGCAACTTTATTTTTTGGCTCAGGTTTTTAACCTCGCATAAACATTTGAAAGATTATAACTCCGCTAAGAAGACATGGTGAACACATGCACGCGTGCACACGCACACACACACACACACACACACACACACACACACACACACACACACACACACACACACTCATGCACACACGTGCGTGTGATTTCCGGTGAAAGTGATTACCGGTGCGAGTGAAAAGAAGAAGTGGGCACGTGGCATGCGTTTGAGTGATATCGCAAAGGAATATGTCCGAAACCTGTCCACGTATGATACTAAAACAGAAGGAGACCTTAAAAGGTATACAGTTGGCCCCCGACTTACGAAATTAATCCATTCCAGAGCCTTTATCATAACACGGGAGTTTCGTCAGTAGGGGTTGTATTTGCATGTTGAACGCCTGATTCATTTAAGAACAACCCCATAAATCCTTTAAAAATGATAAAAGTACACCAATTTTATATGAGATATGTGTTAAAAGTAAAAGAAAATTATTTATTAAACCATTAAACCATTTTATTAACATATTTATTAATTAAACCATTATTAAATATTTTTATTAACACACACACACACACACACACACACACACACACACACACACACGCGCGCGCACACCTGTCTCTCTCTATCTTTCTCTCTCTCCCTCTCTCTCTCTCTCTCTCTCTCTCACACACACACACACACACACACACACACACACACACATATGCATTAAATGTGTATTGTATACAATTTAAATGTTTATTGTAACACTGTGGGCCACGCCAACAAGACATGGAATTCAAAGTGCATTCCCTGCTTGACAGATTGGCGGTCAAAACTCAACTTTAACTGGATTCCTTGAGGGATCGGAATTCCAGATGAGCTCAAATGCGCCACATTTATAAAAAATTTACTGAATTAAACAACTTAAAAAACTAAACTAAAAACTAAAGAGTTAATCTTCCTTCTCTCTCTCTCTCTCTATCACACACTCACACACACACACACACACACACACACACACACACACACACACACACACACTCACACACACACACACACACACACACACGGATGGGATGTTTTATTTAAAGTGGAATTTATTTAAAGTACCTGATCAGAGGTCCTCACGGTATTTCCGCTTTAAGGTCTCCTTCTGGTTCTGCATCATCCCTCCTAGCCAATGGGAGACCAGCAGGGCAGGATGTTGAGAGACAGCCAATGAGAGAGCAACTCACGCATTGTGTGAAATTTTGATTGGCGCATTTGAATTTTGAATTTCTTTTCATAAGTAAGGAAAATGTTAATTTTCCTTCATAACTTAGGAAAATGTTTTTCGTAACCCGGGATTTTTGTACCCAGGGGGTTTCATAAGTCGGGGGCCGACTGTACTTTTATAATTTTTAAAAGGTTTAGGGCAGGGGTCAGGAACCTTTTTGACTAAGAGAGCCAAAAAATATATATATTTTAAAATCTAATCCTCTGATATATATATATATTGAATACAACTAAATTGAAAAAGAAGACCAACAATTTTAGAGTATAATAAGACTCTGAATTTATTTTAAATGATATTGTCATAATGAAGTTATTGATTAATACAAAAAATACTTCTTACTATTAATGCGACTTCTGGTGCTGCATGGTTTTGCTGATGGCTTTGTAGTCTGGTTGATATGTGCTGAGGTTCAGCTTCATGCAGGCGTTTAGGCTTCCATCTGTTAAACGTGACTGCAGGTTGGTCTTGATGTTTTTCAGATGAGAAGGACTGCTCGCATGCATATGTAGAGCCAAACATGGTCAGTACAACAGGACTTACACTACAGTGTGTGGTATGTGACAGGAAGCGCGTCCCAAGTTTTGGCAATCAGCTGGTCTGCGGGTTGAAGTTTTTCCATGTCTGTCCATTTGTGTCTGCATGACAGCTGTGCTTGGCTTTGTGCAAATGAGCCGATCAAAAATGAGGGAAATTTACCTCTTCACTCAAAAACAACACGTGCAGTCTGTGGCTGTTGTTATAATGCAATAAAATTAGGGTTTCAAGGTATCGGACCTGCCCGCATACTGGCGTACAGAAAGGATCGGCTCTCCGCTGCGCACCACAGTGACGTGGCATTGAAAATAGATGTATAGATTTAAATGCATGAGATTTATTAATCTGTTTTTGTTTTATTTGATGGCTTTTTTCTGTATTTTTATTTAAATGACAGTGAAATTATGTATTCGTTATTCTGTTAAGAAAGGCCACCTGATTTATCTGAGAGCCAGATACAGTCATCAAAAGAGCCACATCTGGCTCGCGAGCCATAGGTTCTCGACCCCTGGTTTAGGGGGTAGTATTGGTGGTCTTGGAACAAATCAGGCCTTTTACATGTAAAATGCTACTCAACTTACGAAAAAATCAGGTTATGAAACCACTTCTGGAACGGATTAATGTCGTAAGGTGAGGTATGACTGTATAACCATGAATCCTATTAAAGTTCCAAGAATCCTATTAAAACATAAAAGAACTTTTTTCTCATATTCGCTTATGTGAGAAATGACTTGTCTTATTTTGCCTTTTTAACCCTGTCAGATTTGGGGCCTCCTGCCGAGGATGTTGATTTAGCCTCTTGAGCACTTTGGTGTTGTTTGCATTCGCCATTCTCTGAGTGAGAAATGATCCCTGACAGGAAACAGAGAGCATCTCATACAGGAAATGTAGATTTCCGACTGCTGGTTATAATAGCGACCTGATTCTCTCATCTCCTTCTCATCTCATCTCCCTGACACACATTAGCTCTCTAAAAGAAACAGCTTGTGCTAATTCCTTACATGACCTTTGTTCCTTCAATGCAAAGGGTTCGAGTTACGTTTTTAGAAGTGATGTAATTGTTTGGCATGTTCCGAAAATTATATTTCAAGTGAGTATTCCTGTCAGAAATATGAAGATCAGATTCCGTTAAAAAATTAGCATTAAAAAAAAGCCTAATTAGAGCTGTCCATGGTGTCCTCCACCCTCGTCCAGAGAAGGCTAAGATGAGCACCAACCTCCCCGCGACCCAAATTAAGATGAAGCGGTTCAGAAATTTAGCAATGGAAAACCAAACTAACGTTAAATTCTTATAGCCCCTGCTTTAGTAACTAGGACCCTCATTTTCAAGGAACAATGAGTTGTTAGCATTTTCATGTGGCTAGCAATGAAAGTATTTCCTTTGCTATCAGCAAGTACTTGTGAACAAGAACGGATTAGCATGGATTCAAATTAATTAAACTTAAACTATCCGTTCATTATTAATGATGCTACCAGGATTTATTCCAGGAAGAGTATTACTTTAAGAGTGCCATATATAGCCTGATGCCTTTTCCACATTTTGCAATACACTTCCTGTGACTCGTCTCTCCTATCTTACAACCTAACTGACAGCTCTTGATCCTCTAAATATGTTCGTGTACAGTTTATTGCGACCTGGGAGTTTGGAGGAACACGGTAATATATCAGTTACCTTGGCCGTCTCCCTGAGCAAACATGGACGAGATAAGTTTCGACGCTCCGCCGTATATATTAGTTAGCTTTGAGCACCGGCCATGTTGGCCTCAGAAGAGGAGCCGGGTTGTCCCGCTGATCTCAGATGGGCAGCTAATGTTTCGAATGTTTTGCACAGCCCAGAGGAGTGCAAGAGCGATGAGTCCTTCCATCACTTCCCTCTGAAATATGGAACCGCTTCACCGCTGCATACCAGCAATAAAAACTTTATTTCTTATCCAGATGGCGGCTATCCTGTGGTACTTTATGGCTCTAGATGTTAGCGAGTAGCACGCCACGGGAATGGAATGAGGATGAGGAACTTGTCCGTGAAATGGGAGCTGCATAAAGTATAGCAGAACCATGCTGGTAAGGAATGAAATGTTTTTGCTAATAATATAAATAATGTGTAAGTGCTAGCATACTATGAACGTAGAAGAATTTTTAAAGTGAAGGAGGTGTGGCCATTGTGTGAGTTGGTCTCAGAGAATGAGGCGTAGCCATTTCGTGTGTCACTTTCACCGAAGGAGGTCCATCATCACTCTTACAGTTTAATTTAGGGAGGTGTGATCTCATTGGATGTCAACCTCTGTGAAAGAGGTGTGGTCTGTTTTATGGATCGCAGTTTGTTAAGGAGGTGCGGCCTTTTCAATTTATTCATCATCATGAAGGATAAAGTGGCCTCTTCATTTGGCATTCCTAGTGAAATGGGTGTGTCTTCTATTTGTACTTCCTAGGAGAAGTGGTATGGCTCCTTCATCAGTCGCATTGAAGGAGGAGTGGCCACCCTACTTGCCACACTCTTTGTGATAGAGCTGTGGCATCAGTTTATGTTCGTCACTGTAAGGGAGCTATGATCTCCGTAGTGATGAATCTAAGGGAGGGAGCACAAGGATCCTTGCCGGTGTCAGTAAAATAGGCGTGGTTTCTGTGTGTGCTAGTTTCAAACATGTTACCTCTTGGACGATGTTAGTGAAGAAGGTGTGGCCTTATGATTGTCAGTCCCAGTTAAAGAGAAAGAGATGAGGTGTTTTGTTTGCCAATCTTAATGGAGGTGGCCTGATCAGCCCCAGTGAAGGAGGTGTGGCCTTATGTTTGTCAGTTTTAATGAAGGAGGTGTGGCCTTTGCCCATGCCAGTCTCAGTGAAGGAGGTGTGGCCTTTTTGACAAAATATTTCGTAGAGGTGTGGCTTCTTGACATGTCAAACTAAGTAAGGGGGCGTGGCCTAAGTGTGTCAGCCCAACGTCCAACTTTTACATCATAATGCCAAAGTACAGAAACTTAAATATTAACTACTTCAGGTGTGAAGGTCTGATTTGTCCAGTAGCTCTGCTGTAATGGTGTTTTTCCTTCGTGTTTGCGCCACTGGGTTTGTGTTTCATCAGTTATACACGTCCTGCTCCCTTCGTCCCAAATCTCTCTTTCACACACACACACACACACACACACACACACACACACACACACACACACACACACACTTCCTTCAGGCTTTTTCGACCAACGCTTCTCTTTCTGCTGGTCTGCGTGTATTTGTCCGTCTCATTCGTACCCCAAAGCTGTTTTATTAATAAGTGCGGCCCTCATAAACAATACAGTTTCTGACACATACTACACACGGCTATTTCATCACGGCGAGATTTCATCAGCGTCTCTTGATTGCGTGCTTGCTGTGCAACACACTTGTCAGTTTCGTAGTACGCCTTGGGGTGGAGGGTGGTGATGGAGCTGGTGATGCTGGAAGGTGTTCTTCTTCTTTCCTGAACAACAAGACGAATGTTCCCGAGCTCAGAGAACATCGCAGAGACTGAGTAAGTGTACAGCTCAGCTTGAAGTGTGTTAGTGTTGGTTGCATCCATGACATGGCCACTTTATTTGGAACAACTGATAAATAATTCAACCCCGCCCCATCCAGTGATTTGGAACACTGCTCCGGAAAGTGATGTGACGAGTGATGATCCGGTGGCATTGCCATCACCTTCCAGTCAGTCCCTCTCTGATTCCATTCCTGCTTTTCTGTTCAGACTTCAGGGTTTTAACGGCTCTGTTTGGTATTCAGCGGATGTGCGGCATGCTAATGTCCGCACTGAGAGAGCGGCAGACAGAAAGAGAGTGAAATGTAGAAGTGCAGTGTTTTAATGAAGTGCCCGGTGTCTCTCACATCCTTGTCTTAATTGCTGCAGGAAGCGAGTTGAGAGGATTTGTCGCACGTCTGCCTGCGTGAACTTGATCACACAAACGCTCCGTGCTCACTGCTCCACCACTTTTATTCTGTCGTTTAAGAGAAGAAGATGAAAGCTTTGCTTTGGAAAGTAAAATCTTGCTGGAGAATCAGGAACGACTCGAGCAGGGCGGGTTTACTCTTTATATTTTATAGCAGAATCGTTTTAGTGTAGACACCCCCGCTGTGGGCGTGGTTCAGATTGGAAAATGACCTTTAGCCTACTTTAGCTTTTTGGGGCCGGTGGTGTAGTGGTTTGGGTGCTGCGCTCAGGATCAGGAGGTTGTGTGTTCAAATCCCAGTTAGACCTCCACTGTGCTAAGACCCCTGGGCAAGGTCTCAACCACAAGTGTGCGTCTGTTCACCCAGCAGTATAAATGGGAACCAGTAAAATATACTGGGAAGGTAACCTGCGATGGACCAGCGTCCCATCCAGGAGGAGTTGAACTCCTGGTCGCTTCACGCTACGGAAACCGGGGATAAGCACCACTCTGATGAGCCACTTGTCTCGGGTGCAAAAAGCCCAACAGACTTTACATACTTTTGTACAGACTTTTTACTAAGGCGTTCACACGTCCACCTCACAGCAGGAAGGTCCTGGGTTTGAGTCCCGAGCTTGGCGAGGGGCGTTTATGTGTGGAGTTTGCATGTTCTCCTGTACTCATGTGGGTTTCCTCTGGGTACTCTAGTCTCCTCCCACAGTCTAAAAACATACACATTAAGCTAATTAGCTGGTCCAAATTGTCTATGTTGGCCCAGAGATGGAAGCAGTTCAAGGTATAACCCGCCTTTGCTCTGAGTCGGCTGATATATGCCCCAGCGTCACAGTGATCCAAGTAGCATTTTGCACGTTTACATTTCTTAGCTTTGTGCAACATGCTAATAAACAGTTCAGACACCAGCACCAGTGAGAAAAGCATGCGGACAAAAGCATATGGATTACTCCTCACATAATTCCAGGATGGGCAACTGATGTTGTCCTCCTTTTAGTTTTATGTCATGTCCCGGGTGCGGAAAAGCGCTAACGTGCTAGCATATCACTAGCTACATCTGGTCGGTCGTCTCGGGTTCCCCCAGCTTGATTGTCACGTTGACGCTGTCAGTTCAGGGTGTAATATTACCTGTTCATATGTTTACTACCTGTATTTACTGCTCCGACTTAGCCGTCAAACGGTGAGGCTCAACATTCCCGCTTTGTGATTCTCAGTAATCGTCTCCACAGGAGTCCCAGCATAATAAATCAGAATTATGGAATAATAACTCGCCTGGGCTTATTCGTCTTCATTCTTTGTCTTTCGAAAAGAAAAAGCTTGAAAAATAATGGCACACCCCAGACGGAAGAACAAGGAAATCCTTATGGAGATGGGATTCGGATTTCCATCCCCAGTTCCCAGAACACCTGTTTAAGGATTTTTTCTGAATGCTGGTGATGGAACAACCTGCAGTCCGCGGCGAGAGGATCTGTTTCTGCTAAATTTTCATCCTGCTGAAAATAGCTTCATTCTTCACACAGATACAGTGGAGGATGATGATGATGATGATGATGATGATGATGACGATGATGATTATGGTGGTGGTGTTTGTGGTGGTGCTGGTGACAATTTATTTTAGGTTATTGTAAAAAAAAAAAATTCCTATGAGAAATTCTGTTAAAATTCTGTTATGGATTTTGAGGATAATATGACCAGAGCCATTTTATAAAACGGACTGCAGTTCTGTGCATGTTAATTTATTTTCATTTTCTTGCAATTATACCTTTTAATGACCTCTGACCTCAAACAGTTTATGCATATATGTGGACAGTTTGTGTGTGTGTGTGTGCGCGTGTGAGTGTCTGTGTGAGTGTGTGACTGTGTGTGTGTGTGTGTGTGTGTGTGTGTGTGTGTGTGTGTCTGTATGAGTGTGATTGTTTGTGTGTGTGTCTGTGTGTGTATGTGTTCCTGTGCGTGTGTGTGTGTGTGTGTGTGTGTGTGTGTGTGTGTGTGTGTGTGTGTGTGTGTGCGTGTGTGCGTGCGTGTGTGTCTGCGTGCATGTGTGCTTGTTTGTGTGTGTGTGTGTGTGTGTGTGTGTGTGTGTGTGTGTGTGTGTGTGTGTGTGTGTGTGTGTGTGTGTGTGTTTTGACTGAAGAAGAAACTGCTATTTTGGGACAATCTGAAATTTTCCAAATAAACGCATGCTTAAAATTTTTATATAAACGTAATTTTTTTTTCACAGAAATAAATATTTAACATAGTTTAATTTTGTTATTTTAAATTTTATAGCAGCAGTATTCATATAAAAATCCCAATAAATAAAGTAAAAAAACTAAATAGAATATTCACAATGAAACAAATAAATAAATTGATGGATAAATATACAGACAAATATATATCTGAATGAATAAATAAATGAGTAAATAAACCAATAAATAAAAAGACAGATAAATAAATGAGCACATACATAAATTAATATATTAATCAAGAAAAAAATAAGTAAAACAACAAACAAATAAAAGAATGAAGTTATAGATTATTAAAGAAATGTATAAATAAGGAAATAAATGAATTGATACGCAAAGGAATAATTAAGTAAACAAATAAACAAATGCATGAATAAAACAAGAAGCAAATTAAGTAATAAATAATAAATAAAAATAAATAAGGACATTTTTACTTCATGTCCTTTTTCCATTCACACTCATTTCTATAATAACTTGGAATGTGTTGGAGAAGCATTTCTGGTTCTGTTCTATGAAAGTTCACAGAAGAAGATCTTCGTGTTGATATAAAAAGGCTGATTGCAGTGCGATAAGAAATGGAGCAGAGAATTAACGCTGATTTTATAACAGCAGCACTGAAGGAATCATATCGATATGAATTGTATAACGTCCTTCCTGAACACGTGTGCATGCAACCACTTCACTAATAAAATGCCCTACTGTGGGTGTGGAGAAAAATTCCTCAACTTTCCGAGGCGGTGGGTTAATTACGGATGAACAGAGTCCAGCAAATGCCGCTCCCTTCCCATAATACCCTGGGACACACTATGAACTACCGCCAATGAAGGCCCGAGCATTAGCACTGCTAATGACCCTGGAAGCCTTCCACGCGGCCTCGGACAGGGAGAGATTCTCGCGTTTTACGATTTTTTCCCTTCTATCTGCAGGCCGTTTTGTTGATTTCTGTTCCAGCGTCACCTCTAAAGTAGGCGATGGAGAAATACCAAGCCCACGCTTCATCATTTCCTCTTTTTTATATATACTGATGAGGCAAAACCCAGAACTGACTGGGGAGAAACATGAAACTGATGTACAAGCGAGATCGCTCTTTTTAAAACAGGAAGTTGAGGGGGAAAAAACATCCCTTTTAATTGAGATAGGACATCGGATCAAAAGTGGGAACTGAGGGGGAAGCCGTCAAACGAAAGGGTGTGTGTGTGTGTGTGTGTGGGAATGTTCAGCCTCTTGTAGCGATTAGCGTTGGCTTAAAACCACTAGGCAGGACACCTAATCAAAAACAGTGTGCCCCACCTTATTCTCTCTCTCTCTCTCTCTTTCTCTCTTTCTCTCTGTGTGTGTGTGTGTGTGTGTGTGTGTGTGTCCTGTTGGGATTAGAATTTTTTAACATGTGGGTTGATTCACTAAACATCCTGTGTAGCGAGTGTGGGATTTGATCCTGTGCGAAAGCTTTCATCATCCTTGATAACTCCGAGAGATTACAGTAGGTCCCCATTTTTTGCACTGGTTTGGTTCCGGCCCGTCCCGCGGATCATGAAAATCCGTGAATTATTGACGTGGTTTTAAAACCCTACGTATGATATCACATGCTCTAAAATCTGCTTGTTAAACACATTCTCTCGTCAGTCTTACTCATTAATACAGTAATAATGCAGTAAAATGTAGGAATGATTCATAAAAACTTTTGAATGTTGTACTGTGATAGTGTTTATGAATAAATAAAGCGCTTAGGCTCCTTACCAGAAGCTAGAAAAAATGCAGGGCATTTGAGTGACATCATAGCGCTTAAATAATCATTGAAACACACTAAACAAAACGTGAATTCACAAGTCATGCAATCACGTTAATGACATGTGCGTGAAATAGAAAAAAAAAGAGGCGTACACATCATCTGCAACCAATCAGGAGAGAGAACCAGAAGCGCTCAGCCATTGGCTAAATTTGAATCACGTGCTAGTTACTTCCGGGTTTCTCACCAAACCACGAATATGTAGGGCGCGAACACTGAATCGTGAATGTTAAAAGGGCCGACTGTATAACTCTTTATACAGCATACAGCCAATTCCAACTCCTCCTGCTGGAACCTTTCATCATATTTACATCTCGTATATGGGATTAAACATTTGCGTAAAATGCCGCCTTTTTGGTTGCGTGTTAAACACCATTCAGTTTCTCCTCTTATCATCTTATCCTACTACCCTTATTCACTTCTTCCTGGGGGCGTAGTAGTTATCATGTCCACCCTGACAGCAAGAAGGCCCTGAATTCCAGTTCCGTGTTTAGTTTGCAACGCATGCATGGGTTTACTCTGGGTACTCCAGTTTCCTCCAACAGTCTAAACACATGCACATGCTTCCCTGTTTTCCCCCATGATGTATGTGTTAATGGTTGTGCCTTGCTCTTCTGTGATGGTCTGGCAACTTGCTAAGGTTATACCCATCCTTTGCATGGTGTCGGCTGACATAGGCAGCACTCGCTCCATGACTGTAATCGGATTCAGCAATTTGGTAAATGATTGAAGAAATTTTCTCTCCATTTTTAGCTGCCGCTCCCAACCAGAACACCATAGTAATGGACAGGGCGTGTCCAATCAAAGTTCATTAATAACATTGAGAGAGAGAGAGAGAGAGAGAGAGAGAGAGAGAGAGAGAGAGAGATTTCCTTTCGGCTTTTGCCCTTTATCAGGGGTCACTGTAAATGAAAAAAACAAAAAACAAAACGGCTCATACACCGCTGCTCAGACTCGCACAGAATAAAAAACACAATCTGAATCACTAAAATCAGGTCGGTAGAAGGAGTTGCAAGTAAATAAATGTACATGTCAAAAATGCTGAAATCAGAAGCTTGACTGAACATGAACTTGTTAAACGGATAATTGAACTCAGAACAGAGGTGAAACAAATGAGGAGGGAAATCCAGAAGGCAGTTCAAAGCTAACCTAGGCTTGGACACCTAATAAGCGGCATCTGTTAGGAGTGCTGCATTTAACCCTTTATAGTTAAGAAGATAAAGTTTTAATGAATAAGAGAACAATTCAGCAGAAGTCAACTCAATTTTTAGGAAGGCGAACGTGACACTTTCATTCGTCCACAACTCCTCCTCCAAACTCCCGACTGGACAAGATGGCAGAGAGAAGTAAACAGAATGCTCGGCTGCTCTCTCTCTCTCTCTCTCTCTCTCTCTCTCTCTCTCTCTCTCCCTCCCTGTCTCTCTCTCTCTCTCTCTCTCTCTCTCTCTCTCTCTCTCTCTCTCTCTCTCTCTCTCCAGGACACGCACTATTACACTGACACCTGTGCATAACATGTGGAACTTAATGTCTTTCCATTTGCCATTTGTTTCCTCTTAAACAAGGCAGTAGCGCTTGGGGAACAGCATCTGTGCTTCACACTCAGCTAAGCAGTTGCTACCTCAAACGTAACGCTGGTGTGGCGACCATCTTGGAGCCTCTGCAGTAACCGAAGCTCAAGCTTGAACACCCTCGACGCTGGAGACATGAATTATCAACATCACCTGCTGCACCATGGAAACTCATAACTCAAAAAATAACGCAATGTCTCTTATCTAGAACATACACTAAAGAAATACCAGAAACCACGCCCCCTTTACCAAGATGAACGCACTGACACCACAGGCTATGCCTCCTTCACCAAGATGGATAAAATAGGACTAAGCCTCTTTCACAAGAACTGACATGCTAACACTGATGCTAAGTTCTCTTCACAAAATTTAACACGTGGACACGCCATGCCTTCTTCAGTAAAACTGACATACTGATTTGACAGGGCATGCCTCCTTCAAGAAGACTGACACACTTGCACCAGAGGCCACACCTCCTTCAAGAGACGTGAATCAATGACACCAGCAGCCACACCTCCTTAGCAATGACCTTCATGAAAACTGAGACAAGGTCACTGGACGCCACACCTTCTTTATTAAGATTGATACAGTCGCCACAGGCCACACCTCCTAAATGAAAATCAATACAGGTATCAGTGTCCACACCTGCTTTATTAAGATTGATAGCTAACAGAGGCCACACCTCCTTTATTAATATTTATTCAGTCACCACGTGCTACGCCTTCTTTATAAAGAGTGATACAGTCACCATCGGCCACACCTCCTTTATTAAGACCGATACAGCCACCAGTGGTAACACCGCCT
>CM045740.1:5623312-5625812 GCA_024760905.1 Plotosus lineatus
AAAAGTCAGTCTGTCTTCAAGATAACGTTTTTCTTTATTCCTCACTTTTTTCTTGTTTTCTTTTCCCAGCACCAACAGAAAACATTGATATCTAATCATTTCAACTTGAGCTCTTCGTGATTTTTTAAATCATTATTATCGTTTTTCCCAAGACACCAAGTTCGCGCAGTGGCTAACAAGTCCACCTCACAGGAAGCAGGCTCAGGGTTCGATTTCTGCGCTCTGTGCATTTCTCTGTGCATGTCAGGTTTGCATGTTCTCCCCGCGCTTGCATGGGTTTCCTCCAGGTACTCTGGTATCCTCCCACAGTCCAAAAACAAATACAGCAGGCTAATCGTCATTGGCAGTTCCTTTGCATGTGTTTTTGAGATGGCAAGAAACTGCTCAGTCATAAAATCCGAACTGAATCCTGATCACACCCATGCACAGATTCTCCCCAGACTTGGTAGGAACATTACCCTACCAGAATCGGAGAAATGATCCGCTTTAAGAATGCCAAGGTCAAAGGTGAAGGTCAGACCAAGGACAAAAATATTTGGAGATAGAGCACTTATAATTTGGGGAAGAGTGCTGATAGACATACCTTTATTCAGAACACTAATGGGAAACCATACATGGACCTTCAAAAAAGACCATTACCTTTGACCTTGAATGACCTTCAGACTGTTTTTGAACATTTCGAAAGAAGAGCACATGGGTAATTAAAACCAGCATCCACGAAGGGCTTAATTGCTACATCATCCATGCTGTTGGTGGAGGAACCGTACACTCTATAAGTTCACCCCAAGTTTAAATCGTGGGTCTGGTGGTGGGTTAGCCGCAAGTTGCTAGGTAGCAAACACAAATTTTCGGTGTTACCTGCAATTGCTCTCCATGATTATTCTTCTGATATCCATCGCATGGATCAAGCAGGAGTGTGCAGCGATGCAACAGTGTGTTGAAGCTGGAATACTTTATAAATATCTTGATGTTTTATGATGCAGTTTATGAAGTATTATAGGTCTGTGTTCCCAGGGTGGTTTAGAATGATGGCATTAGCCATCGGATGGTGCATGCGCGAGTCCATCATCACAGGTTACCTTCTCAGTACTTTTTACGAGTGCCTATTTATACTGCTGGGTGTACAGAGGCACACCTACGACCTCTTGATCATGAGCACCCTAAACCCTACACCATTCGGCCCCACACATCCTCGGGCAGAGACACGATTCCAGACGTCAAACCGTAATCTTTTCCGAGTCGGACGATGGGAACGATATTATTACTCCAAGTCTAGAATGACTTTTACACATCGTAGATTTCACCATGCAAATGCAGCAAATGCACCAAATGCAGCCATGAGGTGGGGGGGCACTAACCAGTGTCTCTCCCCCTCATGCCGGTCCCAAGCCCGGAGAAATGCAGAGGGTTGTGTCAGGAAGGGCATCCGACGTAAAACCAATGGCAATTACTTAAAATGCAAATCAAAAGTATTACCTCCATACCGGATCGGTCGAGGCCCGGGTTAACAACGACCGCCATCAGTGCTGTCAATCAACAGGGTGCTGATGGAAATTGGACTACTGTTGGTCGAAGACGTCAAAGAAGGAGAGGTGGGAGGCGTGTCCGTAGGCAGAGAGAGAAGAGGAAAGGCATGAGTCTAGGACTGAGAGTGGGGACTTTGAATGTTGGAACTATGCACAGAAAAGGTAGAGAGCTGGTTGACATGATGCAGAGGAGGAAGGTGGACATACTGTGTGTTCAGGAGACCAGGTGGAAAGGTAGCAAAGCTAAAAGCTTAGGAGCAGGGTTTAAGCTATTTTATCACGGTGTGGATGGGAAGAGAAATGGAGTCGGAGTCATCTTGAAGGAAGAGTTTGTCAGGAATGTTCTAAAAGTGAAAAGAGTGTCAGACAGAGTGATGAGTCTCAAGTTAGAAATTGAAGGTGTAATGCTCAATGTTGTTAGTGCTTATGCCCCACAGGCAGGATGTGAGCTAGAAGAGAAGGAGAGATTCTGGAGTGATTTAGATGAAGTGATGCAGAGTACCACCAGAGGTGAAAGAGTGGTCATTGGTGCAGACTTCAATGGACATGTTGGTGCAGGAAACAGAGGGGACGAGGAAGTGATGGGCAGGTTTGGTATCCAGGACAGGAACGCAGAAGGACAGATGTTGATAGATTTTGCAAAAAGGATGGAAATGGCTGTGGTGAATACTTTCTTCGAGAAGAAACAGGAGCATAGGGTGACTTATAAAAGCGGAGGTAGGAGCACACAGGTAGACTACATCTTGTGTAGGCGATGTAATTTGAAGGAAGTCAGTGACTGCAAAGTCATCGTGGGTGAGAGTGTTGCCAAACAGCATAGGATGGTGGTGTGCAGGATGACTCTGATGGTGAGAAAGGTGAAAAAGGCAAAGGCAGAGCAGAAGACAAGGTGGTGGAAGCTGAAAAAGGAAGAGTGTCGTGTTGTCTTCAAGGAGGAGTTGAAACAGGCTTTGGGTGGCCAGGAAGTGCTTCCA
>CM045740.1:5630812-5640812 GCA_024760905.1 Plotosus lineatus
TAAATAGGATCAGTTTAAACACCATATACAGGGTTCTCAGGTGACCCATCGACAAGACAATCAAACATGGAGATCGCGGGTTGATACCGTAGGCATCGATGTTGGAAGAGAAGACATTCACTCTCCTACCTTTTACTTCATTGGCCAATCGCTGGCGTCTGTGGGGAATATTTAAACCGATCTGGGGTCAGCTCTTTCACTACACGGACTATCGACTGATGTAATATAAACAATAGAAAAAATAAAAAAAGGAACTGAACAGCCTGGTCTGGGGTTGGTATCCTCACTGTATGGACAAGAATATTGCACTGATCTGGGGTCAGCTATGTTTAACAAGTACACCAGTAACAGCAGGTATACGAAATGCTCTCTCAGTGGGTGGTAGACAAACTTTCATGTCTGACTTTCATGTCCAGCATCAGTGACTTCGTGACATTTACAGAACGGATAATTTGCTGGCACAAAAAAAAAATGTGAACCAGACCACGTGCCAAATGATGACTAACCACCTGATTCTATATGAGTGTGTCTGTGGGACAAAAACAAACAAACAAAAAAAACAGATGCTTAGTCAGCAAAATCAGTACAATCTTACACACACACACACACACACACACACACAATGACACCAGAAGCCTCTTGTATTTCATATTTCTGCTGCACACTAAAACCAATGAACAATCACACACACCATAATCGAGTACTTGAGCTTAATTAGCGGCAGTTATGATATAACGGTGCCGCACATATATCCTTAATTCCCTCAATAAGATCCCGCCATTTTTACGATTGTCACATCGTCCCGAATAATTAAACCCGGCTAATGAAAGCTATAAATACACCACGCCGCTGTATCGTCAATGCTGGCGGAACGAGCTGTGAAAGCTCAGCTAGCTTGTTAAAAATCGAGTTTGAGTGAAAAATGACCCAACACGCGCTTTACACATCACTTCTGGATCTTAAATTTCTCAATCAGGTGATTATCGACCTCTATCAACTGTAATAGACTTCTTTATAGATTGTACTAATCAGACACCAAAATAAATGTCCTACGGTAAGATGATCTTTATATCCAACATAAAAAAGAAAAGAAAAGATGGCAGACTTTAGTTGAAGAACGCCGATGGTCATTTGATTGTTTGCTGAAATGCCAGTTGTATTAAATTACAAATAACCACAACAATATATTTATTTTTTCCGCAATAAATTATCAATTTTAGCCATTTTTATATCGGTGCCAATAATTTTTCATCTCTACCAGGTAACCCAGTGTGTAGTTTGTATGTTCTTCCTGTCTTTGCACGGGTTTCCTCCGGGTACTCTGGTTTTCTCCCACGATCCAAAAACATGCGCGGTAGGCTGTTCCAGAATCTGTTAGGTGTGAAGGGTTGTATGAGTGTTCGCCCTGCGATCGCCTGGTGAGCTGTCAAAGGGTGTACCCCGCCCTCACCTGGAGTCGGCTGAGATGGGTGCCATTATCGCCTCCACGCGACCCTAATTAGTTTAAGCGGTTCAGAAAATGAATGAATTACTTTTATTTAATTCGCATTTTATTTGTTGAAAAAACTCATAGCTTTAAATTTTTTTATTGAAAATATTGCTCTCTGTTACGTTTTTCAAAAGCTAATTGATTTGTTGAATTTTATTTTTAAAACCACTTTAAGGTTATTTTATAATATTACCAACTTCACTCTAAAATAAAATGTAAAACAAAAACACCACCACAACTATTATTACTACTGATATTATTATTATTATTATTATTATTATTATTATTATTAATAATAATAATAATAATAATAATAATAATAATAATAATAATAATAATAATAATCTATAAGTTAATTATTATCCAAATATATCATTTAAGTCTGTGTTCGACCTCACAGGTAACAGCTGTGTGTGCGCGCGTGCATGTGTGTGTGTGTGTGTGTGTGTGTGTGTGTGTGTGTGTGTGTGTGTGTGTGTGTGGGTGTGTGTGTGTGTGTGTGTGGGTGTGTGTGTGCTTTAAAATAGGCCCACAGCATGTTGGAGTGAGCGGTTGAGAGTGTGTACCGTTGGGGTAGAGCGGCTCAGCGGCCCAGGCACGCCAAAGCGAGCAGCTCATTTATCAAAATTGTTCTGCAAAAATGATTTATCTGTTCATCGTCCGTGCGCAGATGTCTTTAATGGCCGCCGATGCCCAGGAGGTGGATGGAGGAGTGCAGGCACTTGTGTGTGTGTGTGTGTGTGTGTGTGTGTGTGTGTGTGTGTGTTTGGGGGTAAGGGATGTTGGGGAAGTTAAAAAAAAAAAAAAAACGACATGAGCACAGCAAAATAGACATCTGCATTCAGGTGTGTGTGTGTGTGTGTGTGTGTATGTGTGTGTGTGTGTGTGTGTGTGTGTGTGTGTGTGTGTGTGTGTGTGACCTCTGAGGGACTTCTTTTTCTCAATCCATTTCCAGCGGCTTTGGCAGGCTGCACCCTCACACAGGCCGTGTTTGAGGAAAACATGTCTGTGTGTGTGTGTGTGTGTGTGTGTGTGTGTGTGTGTGTGTGTGTGCATGTGCGCACACGTTTTTGTGTAAAATGGAGCATAAAAGGAGAAAGCATGTCACACACCAGTTTTCTTGCTTTAAACCAGTGAGACACCGCCACTCCAAAAATGGTGGACATTAATATTATATATGTAATATTAACGTGAGTCCGTATGTCATCAGGTTTTTGAAACTGGGAGCATCTCGCTAAGATTTTTAATTCCCTAATCTCACCTTCGCTAACTTTATCTGCCGCTTTAAAAACAAAGACATTTTGTTGAAAATAATCATGACATGAGTTCGGGTGTGAGTGAGACAGGACTGAGACTCCGAGGCACGAACCTGTCCTCCGACCTTAATATTCATTCATCCACTGCAACACAGAGAGCAGTTCATATTTTATTCGATATACTATATATATTATATACTTATACTTATATATATATATATAAGATACTATTCTTCGATACAAATCATTTAAACACAATTCTGATTGGTTCATCACTCTCATCAGCACGCTGTTAGTACTTTATAAACAATCTGTCAACAAATAACTGGATCAATAAAAATTATTTTAAAATTAGTCAAATCATTAAAAAAAATTCAGGAATTCTGCTCAGATGAATCTGATTTTCAAAATCAATCCACAATTGAAGGACCATCATATTTTATAAATAATTCAAACAAGTACAAATTTAAAAACAATATAATTTTAATATAATGTTAGATAATTAATCCCACTGATTAATTTCTTTCATTACAATCATATTTACTTATTTTCAATTTATTTAGATTAATACTGATGTAAAATCTCAAAAGATCTGAGAACAGGTTTTATGTAATATAACTTCAAACACCGTTCTAAAATGTGATTTAATAAAAACAACAATCGACAACAACTACAACGCACCCGAGCAACACCGAGTACACAACACAACATTAAAAAAATAAACAAGCAACTACAAAAACACCGTCACAATAAACAATAAAAACTATTAGCATCAGAATTAAAAGCACCACCATAAACAACAACAGCAAGAAAAACAACAATACCAACAATGATAGCAATAGCAAAATATCACCATAAACAACAAAGCACCACCAGCACCAACAAATACACAACAATAAACAACAAAAAAGAATTACGCAACCCCAGAAACAAACAAAATCAACACAAACTGCTGGAAAAACACCAGCAACGGAACCAGCAGCACCACCGATACCACAAACACAATCAGCATCATTTCAGAGCTGATCGTTTATTTTTCTCAACCTCACAAGCACAGCGTTGCTCGCTGCATCTCATTCAACCTGCGATTTAGGAATAACAGACAGTCCAGCCCGGCCCGTGTGTGTGTGTGTGTGTGTGTGTGTGTGTGTGTGTGTGTGTGTGTGTGTGTGTGTGTGTGTTGGATGAAGGGAAACCTAATTGCGTCTCTGTTCTGCTCGATTTGATTTTAATTAGCCGCGTACGAAGCGTGTGTGTAGCGCTGAGTAACGCCGGTGATGAATGTGCTGCTTCATGTTAGAGGATGATAAATCGGAGGTCCGGGTCTCTGGACAACAGGAATAGCAGTGGTGAAGCAGGGGTTTCTGGGTAAATGAGACTGGAGTGACTCCCTGGTGGGCAGTGGGAGAGTGAGGCATCGTGGGAAGATGTGCCACACACACACACACACACACACTTATAAATTAAAAGTAAATATGAATGCCTTCAGGACAGAACTAGGCCTCCCTCTCTCTCTCTCTCTCTCTCTCTCTCTCTCTCTCTCTCTCTCTCTCTCTCTCTCTCACACACACACACACACACACACATGCGCGCGCACGCACGCACACATGCACACCCCAAATCCAAAATCTTGATGCACCATAAAAAAAGGTTATATTTACCTCAGCTGGAGAAAAACCTGGGCAGGATTTTAGCTGACGTGGAAAAAAGGAATAAATAAACACAGAATGGTAAAAATAATTATTGGCACCATTGGAAATGTGTGTGCATCATTGACATCGTCTTAATTTTTTTATTTGTCTGTATCTGCCACTTTTTTTCTTTTTTTTTTTTTTTTTGGTTCGTCGTGTTTACCCATAATTCATAGCCGATGCCATGACTGGTGCTGACTCCACTGACAAGATTGATTATGGCATTTTTTCAGAACTTCCTAATGGCAAAGAATTGCAGGATTATAAAACCTCAACAGCATCGGAGTACAAAGGAAAAGTGCTTTTGAAGGAACTCGACGATTTCATCATTCTAGCAGCAGAAGTGGCAACGAGGCTGAACGTCAATCAATCGAAACACACTGCACAGGTATCATTACGGACGTGTGGAGTCGCGGTGAATGAAGTCGGGAGTCAAATCAATGAGCAGTACGTTATTGCATTCTATACTGAAAGGAAAACCCTCTCCTGGGTAAAGCTAGGCTAGGCTAGCCCGTGCTACTCAGTGCTATGAGAAGCCACTACGAAAGTTTTTGTTCGAGGAAGAACACTGGTAACGCAGAAGGAGCTCTGCTTATGGGTTCACTTTTCTTTTCTTTCCAGGTTTC
This sequence comes from Plotosus lineatus, assembly GCA_024760905.1. NCBI lineage: Eukaryota > Metazoa > Chordata > Actinopteri > Siluriformes > Plotosidae > Plotosus > Plotosus lineatus. Next base: position 5,635,875 of record CM045740.1, read on the forward strand.
AGAAAAAAAAAAAAAAAACGTAAAAGTAAAAACACAACTTGAAATTGTTCAACCAACGACAGTACGAGTTCACCCTGAAGTCATTTAAAAATTACTGGCATGCTACATATTGTTGATGAGCGACGTGTCCTGCAGTTGGTCAGACAGGCACCAGGTACCATAACAGGAGCAAACCTTTGCCTTTCAACAAGCTTTTTCCCTCCACGTTACCGTAAGAGGCTCACAAGGCCACGAGTAGCGAAAGGTTCCCTTCGTTTCTTTTCTTGCTGTCTCGGTTTCCCCTCTGTGGCTTTTAATGACACTGAGCAGACCTTAATGCTCCCACCCAGACAGCGATTATCACCCCGATAATCCTGCGGTTCATTAGCCGCGGCTCTTAATAATTAAGTTAGAGAAGTGCTGAGAGATGCAGCGCACTTGAGCTCACGTTTACAGTGGGACTCGTAGAGTGCCAATACTTATACACCGGATTCAAAATGAATAAAGGTGGGTTTTTATATTACATGGAAAATGAAATGTATTAAAAAAGTAAATTAAAAAAATTAATAAAGCAAATTAATAGACAAATATATTTTTTGAAATTATAGGCTACAATATTTAAGATGCAACGCCTTGTTGAACAGTGTTTTCCCATATGGAGCAAAGAAAGAAAGAAAGAAAGGAAGGAAGGAAGGAAGAAAGAAAGAAAGAAAGAAAGGAAGAAAGAAAGAAAGAAAGGAAGGAAGGAAGAAAGAAAGAAAGAAAGAAAGAAAGAAAGAAAGAAAGAAAGATAGGAAGGAAGGAAGGAAGGAAGGAAGGAAGGAAGAAAGAAAGAAAGAAAGGAAGGAAGGAAGGAAGGAAGGAAGGAAGGAAGGAAGGAAGGAAGAAAGAAAGAACGAAAGAAAGAAAGAAAGAAAGAAAGGAAGGAAGGAAGGAAGGAAGGAAGGAAGGAAGAAAGTGTTTTTAAAATGGTTGTATTGCAGAATTAGCTCATAATAACATTAAATAACAGCAGTAAAAACACGTGAGTTGGAAATATTAAAATAGATATAATTAATTAAATTAACTAATAAATTTACTATAAATATATTAATAAAGTAAAAGTAATATAAAAAATGTTAGTAAAATTGAGTAAACTAATACAAGCTAATTATAAAAAGCTAAAAGTGAAAAAAATTAGTATTTGCTGTTTTTTGTTTTTGTTTTTTTTTGTTACACCAGTTTAAAGTCTTACCGAGTCTTTTCTCTTTCACTAAAAGTAATATAATTTCCTAATTTCAAATAATCTCTTCCACTTTTATGTTGCTAAAAATTTACAATGAAGTGAAACGTAAAGGTTTAGCAAATAATGTCGCCTTGAAAAAGCCAGAACACGTGGATTTACTCGCAAGCAGGCTATTTGATTTCAGAGCGCATTCAATGCTAATAAAAGCGTTGTTTCTGTTGACTAGCATGCTAATTACTTGATGATGTGCTAATAAAAGCGGGACTCAACCTCGCTATCTAATATTAGGTGACTACATTTATCAGTCCACGCTCATAAAGCAGAAGTGAACGCTGGCTGTGAAAACGCTCATGCTAGCTGTGTAGCTAGCGCACTAGTACGCTAATTAATGTTTGTTTAGTTGAAGTGTTGGTGTGAGTTTCCAGTGAGCGGCTGAAATTTAACCTCAGACTGAGTTCTCAAAAGTACAACACTCAGAGTTGCACATCAGTCTGATAAATCAGGACATGCTAACACACACACACACACACACACACACACACACACACACACACACACACACACACACACACAGTGGAATTATGTCTTAGTTTAACAAAAGTCAACATTCAGATGATTAATTGAACACACTGTAGAGTTTTCAGCAGCATTTCCTTCGGTATGATGTCCTCCAGTCTCGTTTGTCCAGCTGGTTGTTACTCAGGACTGAATAGGTTGAATTACCTCAGGGCACACACACACACACACACACACACACACACACACACACACACACACACACTAACAATGAAGCAGTTTCTCTGAGGAGACAGTGTAGTCATGAATAAAACAGAAATAGAGTTTGACAACTGGCCTTTGGCAAAGTGTGTGTGTGTGTGTGTGTGTGTGTGTGTGTGTGTGTGTGTGTGTGTTGTGTGTGTGTGTGTGTTGCTGTACAACACTTTATGTCTGCTCCTTTGTGTTTGAAATCCCAATTAGAATAATGCCATTTTCTTGTTCAACCAAAGCAGGCTCTGCTTCAGTAAAGGGGTGTGGCCTCTGTACCTGCCTGCCAATCCAAATAAAAAAGGTGTGGCCTTTGTGGTTGCATGTCAAAATACATGGAGTGTGGCTTCTTGGGGTCAGTCCAAGTGAAGGAGGTGTGGCCTCTATGCTTGTCAGTCAAGATGAGAGGAGCATGGTCTGTCTCCTAATGAAGGTGTGACTTCTTTGCCTTTTAACATGAGAGAGGTGTGGCAACTGTGTCTGTCAGTCAACAAGAAAAAAAGGAAAAAGGTGTGGCCTCTTTCCTCTTTGCACGGAAAAAGAAGACGGCATAACTCCTGTGCTTGTTACTTAATGTAAAGAAGGTGTGGTCTCTGCCATATGGAAAAAACAGGGTGTGGCCTTTGTGCTTGATCACCAAACTGGAAGAGGTTTGGCTGATGTACCTGTCTGTCAACATGGGAAAGAAGGAGCAGGTTCTGTGTCTGGCTGCAAGGTGGAGTAGTGGTTAGTACGTCTTCCTCATAGCATGATGGTTCTGGGTTTGACTCCCAGCCTGGGCGTCTCTGTGTGGAGTTTGCATCTTCTCCCTGTACTGGCGTGGGTTTCCTTCAGGTACTCCGGTTTCCTCCCACAGTCCAAAAACGTGCACAGTAGGCTAATCGGCTGTTTCAGTCTCCCCTAGTTGTGAGTATGACTGGTTGTGTGAGTGGCCTGATGCGATGGCCTGATGAGCTGTCCAGGGTGTACCCTGCCTTCGCCCAGAGTCGGCTGAGATAGGCACCAGCTTCCCCCTTCCTCTAATTAGGATTACGTGGCTCAGAGAATGAATGAATGAGGTTCTATGTCTGGAAGTCCTAAATAAAGGTGGTGTGGCTTTTGAGTTTGTGCCTCTCAAATCAATCAAGGAGGTGTGGCCTATCTGCCCATCAGTCAAATGAAGATTGAGTGGTTTCTGTTTCCGTGCTGATTATGTCAAGATAATTAATATCACTCTCTGAAGAGGAGAACTGACCCGCTCTCCAGCATCTCTCCGGTCTTGGTCCTGATCGCGTACTGCTGGGCCGTGGCGGTGTAGCTAGCGCTGCCTCTCACAGCCTCGTATGTAACCGACTAATTCAATATAGATGCGAACAAAATGAAGGAATTTCACAAACGTGGTGTTCAGTTACATTCCATTTAATTCCGAATGGCAGGAATTTCCACTCGCCGTTCCTTTAACCTCCTCCTCACTTTAGGTTCCGCCGAACCCGTTCTTTATTTTTAATGGAGACATGTTGCTATGATTTATTTAAATGACAAACCTTGCTACTTCTCTCTCTCTCTCTCTCTCTCTCTCTCTCTCTCTCTCTCTTCTCTCTCTCTCTTATGTGGAGCTATTTGGGCGCTAATGTCAGATTACCTCGCTAGCCATTCAGTGTGTGATAAATGACTCAGACAGGCGGTAAAAAATAGATCAAAACCACCGGGACAGAGCAAAAGAGAGAGCGGAGGGGAAAGTAGCTGAAGGGCCGGTAAATCATCTCTGAGAAACGCCCAACAGCGGCGGAGAAATGCCACACATTATTCCAGTGCCACGGCTAATCAAAGCACACACGGTGATTAGAGAGGACTACACACTCCTTCTGACCTTAACGACTCATTATCACTCCCGCTGAGCTGCAGCAACACACACACACACACACACACACACACACACACACACACACACACACACACACACACACACACACACACACACACACACACACACACACACACACACACACACACACACAGTGTAAAAGATGGCGTTCATCAGTGCCGGCGCCACCAGCCATGTAACCGAATGGAGTGTTTGAGGGAACTGGATGTCATGTACAATTCTATTTTTTTTTTTTTAAACCTGCTCTTAAAGTCGTTCCATCTCTTTCTGTCAAACCAAATCATTGAACAAATCACGTCCGGCGTAACACCTGTGTTCTCACGTGACCACGTCAGCGTGGAACTGCGTCACCAACTTGGAAGGGAAAGAAGATTGAGACTCTTCCAGGGCTGAGATTTCACTCGACACTTTCACAAATGTGACAAGAACCACTCACTTGCTTCACTTTTGAAGTCATGTGATTCGCATCCGAAATGTATGCAAATTATTGTTTGTTGACAACTTTGTCCTTTTATTTTGCACAGTGAGTGTTTGAACACACACACATACACACACACACACACACACACACACACACACACACACACACACACACACACACAGACCTTTCACTTGGGCGCATGGTGGCGTGGTGGTCAGCACATCTGCCTTGCAGCAAGAAAGCCCGGGTTCGATTCCCAGTTTGTGCGTTTCTTCAAAATTCCCCCAATCTCAGGCCAATTGAGCGTCTGCAGGATAAAGCCTCACCGCGCTGAGGACTTAAACTATCTGCTGGTAATGTTTTAGTGCCAAATAACTCACTCTTCACTCATTCACTCACTCTCATCACTCACTCACTCACTCTCTTCACACACTCACTCTCTCACTCTCATCACTCTGTCACTCACTCTTATCACTCACTCATTCTCATCGTTCTCTCACTCTCATCACTCACTCACTCTCATCACTCTGTCACTCACTCAATCACTCACTCACTCACTCTCATCACTCACTCACTCTCATCACTCTCTCACTCTCATCACTCTGTCACTCTCATCACTCACTCACTCACTCTCATCACTCTCTCACTCTCATCACTCTGTCACTCATCACTCACTCACGCTCA
>CM045740.1:5645812-5665812 GCA_024760905.1 Plotosus lineatus
TTCCGTTCGGGAGAAGAGAACGAGAAAACAATCTGGTCCTCGGCCGCGGCGGTCCGGGTGTTAGTGAGAAAGACGGAGAGAAGGAAGCCCACCTGCAGGACTCGCCGAGCTGCCAAGGCCCACACACTGATCCCTCAGGATCCGAGAGAATGAGCTGAACCGCTTCCAGAGAGGCTAATCATCTCTCTCTCTCTCTCTCTCTCTCTCTCTCTCTCTCTCTCGTTCTCTCTCTCTCTCTCTCTCTCTCTCTCTCGCTCTCTCGCTCTCTCATACCAACTCACTCAATCTTATTCTCTCATCCTCTCTCTCTCTCTGCTTCCTCTTCCTCTGTTTATGTCTCCCCAATATTCCTGTCTCTGTCCCTCTGTCCCATGGTCATGACCTACAGACTCTGTGACCTCATCACCCACTGACATCACTCTGTGGTCATGTCACAGGGAGAGGTGCTAGCAGACGTCCCACCTGCAGAACTCTTTAAGCAACACCTCTAGTTACCGTTCACAAGACAGCCGTGTGATGTTGTCACCATGGTTACGGCTGGTTATGTCTCTCCGACGTCTTAGTTAAAGTATTTACAGGAATCTGATGTGGCGCTGTAGCGGCTGTTGCGTATTTGTCTTCCGATTGTCCGGGACAGAAAAAAAGAGAAGCGATGCGACGTGATGGAAAGTGATTGGAATAAATGATGAGTACGTGCTCCAGGAATAACAAGGAGGATTTGCATTCTCGTTTACTGGTGTTCTTCTATACTGAAGAGTGTGTGTGTGTGTGTGTGTGTGTGTGTGTGTGTGTGTGTGTGTGTGTGTGTGTGTGTGTGGAGAGACACAGAGAGAGAGAGAGAGAGAGAGAGAGAGAGAGAGAGAGAGTTAGCACGTTGCTGGGGGATTTCGCAGGATCCTCGGTGTCAATTAGATCTCAGCGTGACACAAGAGCCGAGAGACTGCAGGATGATGAATGAACTTCCACCCTGAGCTGCTGTTCACACACACACACACACACACACACACACACACACACACACACACACATACACTTACCCTGTGCTCTGAATGTGTTGTGAATTCACACATACACACTAACAAAATAATTTTGTGTGTATATATATATATATATATATATATATATATATATATATATATATATATATATATATATATATATATATATATATAAATGTGTGTGTGTGTGTGTGTGTGTGTGTGTGTGTGTGTGTGTGTGTGTGTGTGTGTGTGTGTGTGTTTATACTCACTCACTCATTTACTGAAATGCTTAACCTGGAGGCTAGAGCCCATCTCAGAAGTCGCTAGGTGAAGGCCGGGCTCCCCCCTTTACCGTTCACCAGCTCATCCTGCACACAACACATAACCATTCACACTCACAACTCCAGGCGGTTTGGACTAGCCAGTAATTAGCCTCACAAGTATGCCTTTGGACTGTGAGAGGAAACTGGACTACCCGGAGGAAACCCACACAAGCTTGGGGAGAACATGCAAAAACTTCATCCAGGAACATCTCAAGACTGGGACTTGAACCCAGGACCTACTGGTATGTGAAGAGTACAACGAAATCATTATGGCATGGACAGCTGTTGAGGATGTATGCAGCCGTGGCCCAGAGTCGGCTGAGATGGGCACCGGCCTCACCGCAACTGCTAATTAGGATTAAGTGAATTAATTATAATAACCACCAGAACTACATTTTATACACACACACACACACACAGACACACACACACACACACACACACACACACACACACACACACACAGACACACACTTTACACTATACACAGCTGTCTGTAAAAATAAAAATCTAAAAGTGGCTGTAATTGGAACCACAAACGCGGTAATGTTACCAAGATGTGCGGAGAACAATATACTGCTCTTACACACACACACACACACACACACACACACACTCAGGTCCTTTCCGCTGTCCGCCTGGAGGGAAAAGACTTGAACCCTTGGCTTGACTCGGGTTGGGTTAATGTGTGAATCATCGTCTTTGTCTTTTCCCACAGTGCACCAGAACTCAACTGTTTGCTCTTCCTGTTAGGATATCAAAGCCACTGAAATTAAGCTCCATCTGTCCTGTTCGAGTGTGCACCGTCACTGTGGGGAGGTCCTGCCAAATGGTTCAGTCCTAAATGAAGCATGGAACAATCCATTACCTGTCTTCACTCGCCGTTTGATCGACGCTGATCGCCATGTGGGTCGTTTTAGAAATGATCCTTCAGTTAATTCAAACCTTTGGATGGCTTCATCATCAGGATCCCCCCCCCCCCCCCCCCACACACACACACACACACACACACACACACACACAGTTCTGGATTTTGTATTTGAACACATAGAACAAATCCATTCAAGCATGAATGTGTTTTTTTTTTTTTTAGTATTTTTGTGCCCATGGGCGCAGTAGCGTAGTGGTTTGGGTGTGAGCCTCATGATCAAGCCTTTCTGGGTTCAAACCCCCACTATACTCCACTAGGTGAGCTCTTAACCACATGTATGCCTCAGTCCACCTAGCAGTTTAAAATACAGAGAAGGTAACCCGCGATGGCCTGATTAGCGACTTGGCTCGTCTGAAACCATTTCTTTGAACAATTAAAAAAAATGACTATAGAATCCGGGACAGTGCCGTAATGAATAAAGCGTCTGACGACGGATCAGAAGATTCCAGGTTCTAGGTTCGGCTTCAGGATGGTTTATCATTTATTTGGGTCCAGCTGTGGCCTGCTGGATAGAGAAGTGGTTGCTGGTTCGATTCCCAAATCATCCGGAATAATGTGTGTGGCGGTGGAGGAGTGAGATGCACCTTCCCTTCCTCCATATTCATGGCTGAAGTGCCCTCGAGTAAGACACTTAACCCCGAACTGTTCTCCGGGTGCCACAGTGTGCGGTGGCAGCTCACTGCTCTGAGTGTGTGTGTGTGTGTGTGTGTGTGTGTGTGTGTGTGTGTGTGTGTGTGGTCATTTTGGATGGGTTAAATGCAGAAGTCAGACTTTCCCTTGTGGGATTAATACAGAGTAAAATAAAAAAATTAAAAGAATCCACACACGTTAATCTTTAATCTGTGTTTAAAACTCAACAAATCGACTCTCTCCTGAGTTTTTGATATTATTATTTATAGTACAAACATTCTATAACATTAATGTAGACCCAAATGGTTAAAAAATTATGTACATCGTATTTAATAAACACTTCATATCCCTATTCAAAGCATAACACACACACACACACACACACACACACACACACACACACACACACACACACACACACACACACACACACCTGTCCTAGTCATCAGTGACCCGACCCGACCACCCTGGCAAGTTTATGCCTCACTTGTGTAATAACCTCCCTCTGACAGTGGGTCTTTCCAGCGGGGTTGAAATTCTGGCGTAATCTGGACCGGTCCATTTCCTGAGTCAATGGGGGTGTTCAGGTCAGCAAACTCCCCTGGCTCCTTCGGAAATGTCTTAATTTGCCCCTTTGTCTTTGGCCGTAAAATCCGCACCTGCTACAAAACACAGTGTTGGAACCACATCCAAAAAATGAATGGGGCTTTATTTTCAACATCCTTTGCCGTGTTAATTCATGACCCTCCTCAACCCTGATTCGCTTCTATTTCACTCAGAAATGAAAGATTGTGGATTGTTATTGGCTGCGTCCTGTTTCGAACACAATTAAAGATGTAAGAATGTGCTTTTTCTGCTGGTCAGTGCAAAAGTAAGTGTGGTTTTTACTGTGCTTATTTATTGCCTTGTAACCCTGAAATCAAATTAGTTCATAATAGCGGAGGCTGTGCGTGCTCCACTTCCATCATGATTACTTCTCCTTGTGAAGCTGAATTGATACGAAGCCAAAAAAAATCGAGTGATGTTGACCTCCAGCATGAGGGTCGTGCTCGACGGCCCAACAGGTCTGTACACGCGTTCATTACAGGTGCTAAATGCTCATATCGGAGCAGCTCTGCTTTTCACGTGAGGGGGAATTTAAACCTCGAGCTCCGGACAGGGCTTTATGAGGACGCCTGCAGACAGAGTCGTTCTTTAGCAGGACGGAGAACATGTGGAACGGCTCTCAGGTGACAAAGAACGCCTCCGAGCCAGAACTGTGCCAATAAGTAAATAGTAAATCATGGAAAAGAGCGTCAAGAACAATGTGTTCTACAGAGAAGAGCTGGAAGGCCGGTGGTAAATTTAACCCTGAAGGGGTTGTGGTGACCTTGTTTATGAGCCTCATTCAGGACAAAACAGTTATGAATATTTATAAGCTATTGATCTCTGCATGAAAGCAAATACACAAATAAACCTAAACAAACTATACAAATGTAGGGACACTGTCGGGACACAAATAAACTACATAAGCATGTAGCAAACACCCTACTGTATCTGCAATACATGAGACCTCAGAAACACACAAACTACATAAACTCAAAGCACATCAGCACAAACTACATAAACACAAACATCATCAGTACAAACTACATAAACACACACTACATCAGCACAAACTACATAAACACAAACATCATCAGTACAAACTACATAAACTCAAAGCACATCAGCACAAACTACATAAACACAAACATCATCAGTACAAACTACATAAACACACACTACATCAGCACAAACTACATAAATTCAAAGCACATCAGCACAAACTACATAAACACAAACATCATCAGTACAAACTACATAAACACAAACATCATCAGCACAAACTACATAAACTCAAAGCACATCAGCACAAACTACATAAACACAAACATCATCAGTACAAACTACATAAACACACACTACATCAGCACAAACTACATAAACACAAACATCATCAGTACAAACTACATAAACACACACCACATCAGCACAAACTACATAAACACAAACATCATCAGTACAAACTACATAAACACACACCACATCAGCACAAACTACATAAACACAAACATCACCAGAACAAACTACATAACCACCCACCACATCAGCACAAACTACATCAACACAACCATCATCAGTACAAACTACATAAACCCACACCACATCAGCACAAACTACATAAACACAAACATCATCAGTACAAACTACATCACCACACACCACATCAGCACAAACTACATAAACACAAACTTCATCAGTACAAACTACATAAACACACACTACATCAGCACAATCTACATAAACCCAGACATCATCAGCACAAACTACATAAACACACACCACATCAGCACAAACTACATAAACACAAACATCATCAGTTCATACTTCATAAACACACACCACATCAGCACAAACTACATAAACACAAACATCATCAGTACAAACTACATAAACACACACCACATCAGCACAAACTACATAAACACAAACATCATCAGTACAAACTACATAAACACACACCACATCAGCACAAACTACATAAACACAAACATCATCAGTACAAACTACATAAACACACACCACATCAGCACAAACTACATAAACACAAACATCATCAGTACAAACTACATAAACACACACCACATCAGCACAAACTACATAAACACAAACATCATCAGTACAAACTACATAAACACACACTACATCAACACAAACATCATCAGTACAAACTACATAAACACACACTACATCAGCACAAACTACATAAACACAAACATCATCAGTACAAACTACATAAACACACACCACATCAGCACAAACTACATAAACACAAACATCATCAGTACAAACTACATAAACACACACTACATCAACACAAACATCATCAGTACAAACTACATAAACACACACTACATCAGCACAAACTACATAAACACAAACATCATCAGCACAAACTACATAAACACACACTACATCAGCACAAACTACATAAACACAAACATCATCAGTACAAACTACATAAACACACACTACATCAGCACAAACTACATAAACACAAACATCATCAGCACAAACTACATAAACACACACTACATCAGCACAAACTACATAAACACAAACATCATCAGTACAAACTACATAAACACAATCATCAGTACAAACTACATAAACACACACTACATCAGCACAAACTACATAAACACAAACATCATCAGTACAAACTACATAAACACAATCATCAGTACAAACTACATAAACACACACTACATCAGCACAAACTACATAAACACAATCATCAGTACAAACTACATAAACCTCCACTACATCAGTACAAACTACATAAACACAAATTACATCAGCACAAACTATATAAACACAAATAAAATAAACACACACTAAATCAGCACAAACTACATAAACACAAACATAATCAGCACAAACTATATAAACACAAATTACATAAACACAGTATATATGCACAAACTACATCAGCACAAACTACATAAACACAAATTACATAAACACAGAATACATCAGCACAAACTACATAAACACACACTACATGAATCCAAAATACATAAACACAAACTTCATCATCAAAAATTACATAAACACAAATCATACGTACACAAAGTACTTCAACACAGAAAATGACATGAACGCAACCTTCACAAACACAAACTTCATAAAACCTCAATAAATAAACACAAATCAACTACATAAACACAAACTACACAAACAAGTAAATTTAATACAACATACAAACTACAAAACCCCAAGTAAACTAAAAAAGCATACAACCTACATCAACATAAAAATACATAACGATACCTCATTATAAAAACATATTTATTATGATGCAAATAAACAACCCCACATCACATGACAGTTTGATTTGAGTCGGCAGCAATTTTGGATCCGAATGAAATCGTTATTTCAGCTCCGGAATGTCCGCAGCACGGGGACACTGCTCCGATTTCTTATTTATTTCAATCTTGAGCGTGTGTTAGAAGCATTACCAAATCATTTGGCAATAAAAAAAAGAATGACCTTAAAGCTTTGAGTCTGCAAACAAAAGAATGTTTTAATGGTGTGTATACACACACACACACACACACACACACACACACACACACACACACACACACTGGGACAGGTTTAGTATTTAATTTCACTGTGACTGAGTGGTGACATTTCTGAGGTTGAGTGAGAGGAAATGCATTGGACTCCGAGAGTGCGGGTGATTACAGGCCAGGCCCAGGGTTACCGGAGTTTTCTAAAGTTTATTATGGCACACAATGTTAATTCAAACTAGACCTGAATTTTTCAACACGTTTCCTGGCAAAGGAAAAAATATTCGAGAGTGTGATTTGGTCGGGGGCGGATCTTCGGGAACCTTGGGTGATGTTTAATGATATCACTCTGTTGAATGTTTCCATGTCCTCAGCGTGTGGAGCTCCTGAAGCAGTCAAATTAATCCGAAACCACGTCACTTTCCTTTAATTAAACCTGCGATGTATCTTTTGAATTAGAGAGCTGATTAGTTTTGTCTTTACACGTGAACCTCTGTGACCAGAAGAGAATATTTTCATATATTAGTGAATTAGCAGTTGATTTGTGTTAGCAGATGTAGGGTGGTAAGATTCTTTGTTAGCATTCTAGCTGCGTTAGCACATTAGCATAGATTTTAGTATGTGCTGGTGTGTAAGTGTATTGCCGGTTCATTACAGGGTTAGCTGATGTGTACGCTTTGCTGCCAGTTAGCAGATCGATACATAAGGATAGTTGTGCTAGTGTAGCTTTCTTAGCATGAGCTAGCAACACATACTTACTTTAGTCATGGCTTGAATAAAATGGCAGGATCTGAAGTGTAAATAAATCCATGAAATGGGTATAATGTATTATTATTAATATACAGCACAAACACCAAAAGTTTTCTTTTCTTTTCTTTTCTTTTCATTTCTTTTTTGCAGCATTATAAACCCTGACTCAGTGCCTCAAGAGCCCGTTTGTGCTGAGAGCAGGATGTGACGTTTACAACTTGTTTGAAGTTATTACATACTAGTTAGATAAGAGTGAACAATTAAAGAAGCTAGTCAGAAAACAGCCAAAGTCCACTAAGTCTGTCTTTGAATGTCAAAGAATCCTTTAAAAAATTCCTGAATCCAGAATTTGATATAAAATCTGGTAGAAATTTAATGTAAATCTGTATACAACAAACCAACCTGCTATATATCCTGTGATGGCCTTCCTGTGTCACGCCCAACATTCTGTGGATCGAGTTCGGATTGGAGCAGAAGAAAGTGGTTACTGAAGATGAATGAATAAATTCCACAATATTCCATCCCTACATGTAAATTTAAGCAAACCGTATGTCCACTGCATTACTAGCACATGCAAATGAATGTGCAGCATTAGCATCTAGCTGATTTGTACAAGGGCAGAAGTTCTTAAACTGAACGTAAAGGTGATATAAACAACCCGCGATGATCAACGTTTCCCTTCGGCTCATGCATATTCGCCGTGTTTCTCTCTCTGTTTTGCTTTCATGGATGGAAACATATCTTTTCTTGGCTAATTGTTTATTTATTAGGTGCCTCTCCCAGATATTCAAGTAAGACCGGAAGGTCTGAGTCAGATCTCCTTCACTCTCTGTGTGTGATGAGAGCGAGGGATAGAGGTGGGGGGTGGGGTGGGGCGAAGACATCGTCAAGATAGTTCCGAACATGTTTTCCGACTGAGGCTTTGCGGCTAATCGCAGCGGAGCCTATTAGCGCCTGACATTTTTATCCACGAGCCGAGGGCTAACGGGCGCCGCTCGCCTCGGCCCTCAGGCACCTCGGGACTCACCTGAAATAAATCCGATACCTGAGCCACAGCGATCGATTTCACGTCAGCAGCAGAAGTTTTCAGGACGAGCCGGGGGGGTTTGAGGTTCGTGAGCGGAGAGAGAGAGAGAGAGAGAGAGAGAGAGAGAGCGAGAGAGAGAGAGAGAGAGAGAGAGAGAGAGTATGTGGGAGGAAGATAAATCTTTGAGAAGGAGTGAGAGAAATCTTAATTAGGTAAGTGCTGATGGTGATGCGAAGATTTCAACACTAAGGATGGAGGGATCTGGTGGGGGATAAGTGGAGAGATAGAGGGAAAGAAAAGGAGATGATGGTGTCTTGTTTGTTTAACAGTGCTTGAATTCTGGATTCTGATTGGTCAGAGTGGTACAGATTTGATTTCTGACAGTACTATTGATGCAGTAATTACTGTTTCTATAGCAACAGATTGCATAAGGAAATGTTTGAAATATATTTATAAAATAAACACATGTAAAGTATTGATCCGATGAGGTTTCATGTGGAAGGAGTCTCCAGTACTAGCAGAAGCTAAAGCTGTAACGAAAACTCCTGTCGTACAACACAAATATAAATTCCGTGGTTGTTGTACGAAAATAGCATCGTAGGCACTTGTGGATTTTTGAACACATTTCCTTTCAGAATTTTCAGCATGCGTTTCCTAGTTCTCTCATGTCATGCCCTACGGTGTCCTACGTCTGTGTTACGACAGACATAAGAATTTCATATGATTTTTGGATCATCGGATGCGCTCGGAATCACACGATTTTTTTTTTTTATGACAGTCCCATGACTACTCTGGTGGAGATGGAAGGTGGACACTGTTCCTGGATGAGGAGTTTATTGGGAACTGGCAACCAGAACCAAAACAGTAACGAAAACCTCATCAGATATCTCGCCAGCTAACAACAAACAGAAGACTCTCGAGACTATAAGAGGAAACCGAAAGCACTCAGCAGCAAAACAAGAGCCGGGAACACGAGCGCTGGAGCGTGAGACTTGTGCAGGAGCCCGCTACCTAATGTATCCCAGGTGTGTGCTAAGCACCATGGAAAAAGCAGTTCATCAGCAAATCAGGACGTGATCGTGACACCATGACTTTTTTAAATACAGTGCTAGGTTGAGCATACACGCAATTGTATCTCTTTCGTATGAGCATCGAACAATTTGATTTATGGACATGAACTATTTTTTTCCCTATAGATGCGCAACACTTATTTTTCTCGTGAATGCAAATACGCAGCTTTTAAATCCGTCTCACCCAAACCTACACCTCTCCCCTCTGTGATAGCGCGGCGAAATACATACAACTCTGATTTCCTTCGAAACGCCAAAGACATGTACATTCAGCCAGTTGGCCGTTCCAAATTGCCCCTAGGTGTGAGAATGAGTGTAAAAGGCTGTGTGCATTGACCCTGTGATGGACTGGCAATTGGTTCATGGTGTTCACTGCTTTCACCAGACTGACCTGAGACCTTAGACGGATTAGGTAACCGCTTCAAATGGCGAAAGTAGCAGTGTGTCCCAATCACAAGAACATTTCTGTACACTATGCTTGTTCTGACTGGCGCAGTGTGTGAATCCAGACGGCGCAATAATTGGCACCAAAAAATACCCGCCAGTGTTTTTGATCACCTCGTTAAAAACTACCAAATTTTTACTCACAGGTCTGCATCACGACGCCATGTCCTCCTCCAACTTTCTGAAAATGGGTTGGTAGCCCCTCCCTTTCTGCAACATCACCATGGTGTGTGTTCGAAACATGTTCGAAAAATATTTCTAACTGTAATGTCCGCACTCAAAATATCAATTCCTCAAATCCACAAATTGAGACGTGCTGCAGGTTGAGATCGCCACGGTTAACGTTTGGTTTTAGTGACGTTTTGTCGGCCTGAATTACAAACCATCATACACATCATCAGAAATCAGGACTGTGATGACGGATGATCAGTCAATGACATGAAATCAGAAAAAAGAGAGAGAGAAATAAGCATGCAGACGATGGCGTCGACATAGGAGATGAGAGATTACAGAAGTGACTGACAGCTTGAGATTTCGGCTGAAGATGCAAGGTGAGGGGTGATCAAAGCTGCCTGGTGTATTAAATATAAGTGAGGAGGTGTGTATTTAAAAAAAAAGCTCTCAGGGTGAAGTGAACTCAGACACCGTGACCACCTGCAACCCTAAATAGACCAATTAGAGCAGAGGTGTATTTTCTGAGCAGGTGATGTTTAGTAATGATTTCAGCAGCATAAAGCTGTCGAGAACACACACACACACACACACACACACACACACACACACACACACACACACACACACACACACACACTATACACATTCTACACACTCAGCGGTTGCCTCTGCGATCATGCCTTCAGAATCAGAAGAAGGGATGTGATTTCAAAATGAAAAACAGAGGTGATACTTGTGATATCATGGTGCCTGGTACAGAGGTCATTAACAGTTGAGTACAGGAGTAACCAAATGGTTTCAGAATGACACTGGGACTAATTCCATTTTATTTCCGAGAGATACCATTGTATTACAGTATGCCCTTGACTATTCACGGTTTTGCACCCACGGTTTGAATATTCGCAGACTGCCGAGCAACCGGGACATGATTCAAATTTAGCCAATGGCTGTCCTCCTTTCTCCTGATTGGTTGAGCTCATGTCCTGCCCCTTTTCCCTCATTCGCACACAAGTTGTCAATGAGCCTCTTTATTTGTGTGTGCTTTAATTACCAGTTAAGCTCTATGATACCACTCAAACACTGTGCGTCTTCTGTGGCGAAGCGATAGAAACACTGTATGTCTCTTCTGAAGAAATAAGACGTTCTCCTGAGATACAACGGTTTTATCTGAACTGTTGTATTAAAATCTTTTTCAATTATTATTCCAGAACTCACGGATTATCTCGATTCGCGGGAGGGCTCGGAACCGAACCCCCGCGAATGTCGAGGGCCTACTGTATCTTTATTTAATATACAGACGCTCCTTCCTTTACGTTTATTCACCTTATGTTTTTTTCCATTTTACGTTTTTTGTAAAAAAAAAAAAAAAAAAAAAGTAAGTCATTTTGAGTTTAGTGCGCTCTCTGTAGTACGAGATGTTCTTATGTAGTATGTAGATGTAGTACGCTACTTACACGTGACGCTGCGTCCATTGTTTACATAGCACTGAGTCGTTCAGTGTTTACAAACGACAGAATGAATGTGCCCTGCTTGTTTCTTCCCAGTTCACTGCATGTTACCTTAGTTTTAAGACGTCGTCCCTGTGATCTTATGCTGTTTTGCGTATTTGTAACCCTAAGCAAATATGGTTGGTCAAAAGCGTAAGCCTACTAGTGATAGTGGTAATCAGAATCAGTGGTCTTCTTCTTCTTCTTTTCCTTTCAGCTGTTCCCGTCAGGGGTTGCCACAGCGAATCATCGGCCTCCATCTCACCCTATCCTCTGCATCTTCTACTCTTACACCAACTACCTTCATGTCCTCCTTCACCACATCCATAAATTTGCTCTTTTGTCTTCCTCTAGGCTTCTACCTGGTCGTTCCAACCTCAGCATCCTACTACCAATATATTTACTATCCCTCCTCTGTACATGTCCAAACCATCTCAATCTAGCCTCTCTGACTTTGTCTCCAAAACTTCTTACATGTGCTGTCCCTCTGATGTACTCATTCCTGATCCCATACATCTTAGTTACTCCCAAAGAGAACCTCAACATTTTCATCTCTGCTACCTCCAGCTCTGCCTCCTGCCTTTTCCCCAGTGCCATTGTTTATAAACCATACAACAAAGGCTGGCCTCAACACAGTCTTGTACACTTTTCCTTTCATTCTTGCCGATACCTTCCACATCACAACGGACACTTTTCTCCAACCATTCCAACCTGCCTGCACACGCTTCTTCACCTCTTTTCCACACTCTCCATTGCTCTGGATTGTTAAGCCTAAGTACTTAAAATCCTCCACCTTCTTTATCTCTGCTCCCTTTAATCTTATATAGATATATATATATATATATATATATATATATATATATATATATATATATATATATATATATATATATATATGATTTTCTGAGTAGATCCTTCCATAGGAGAGTGCTCAATACTTTTTGGTAGAGCAAACAACAAAAATAAAAGGACAGGACAAAGACTTTCTATTGAAACTCCATTTATCAGTACAGATCTGTTTCGAGGGGTGGTGAAACCATCCTCTCTCTTCAGGTGATTATAGAAGAATTCTAAATTATTCTTCTATAATCACCTGAAGAGAGAGGATGGTTTCACCACCCCTCGAAACAGATCTGTACTGATAAATGGAGTTTCAATAGAAAGTCTTTGTCCTGTCCTTTTATATTTTTTATTATATATATATATATATATATATATGCAAGTTCCTCTTGGGTCCTTGTTGTTCACACACATGTATTCTGTCTTACTGAGGCCAACCTTCATTCCTCTCCTTTCCAGGGCATACCTCCACCTCTCTAGATTTTCCTGCACTTGTTGGCTGCTCTCACTACAGATTACACCGCCATCTGCAAACATCATACTCCATAGGGAATCTTGTCTAACCTCGTCTGTCAACCTGTCCATCACCATAGCAAACAAGAAGGGTCTCAGAGCTGACCCTTGACGAAATCCTACCTCTATCTTGAACTCTTCTGTCACATTGACAGCACACCTCACCACTGTCTTACATCTCTCATACATGTCCTGCTTCACTCTAACATACTTCTCAGCCTCTCCAGACTTCCTCATGCAATACCACAGTTCCTCCCTCAGAACCCTGTCATATGCTTTATCTAGATCCACAAAAGCACAATGCAGCTCCGTCCGACCTTCTCTGTACTTCTCTATTAACATCCTCAAAGCAAACATTGCATCTGTGGTGCATGAAACCAAACTGTTGTTCACAAATGCTGACCTCTGACCTTACTCTTCTTCTTTTCGGCTTTGTTCCATTCTCAAGAGTCGCCACAGCGAATCATTTGATTCGCACATTTGATTTGGCATGGGTTTTTACATTGGATGCCCTTCCTGTCACACCCTTTAGCAAGGGACAGAAACACGCTGACGGCTTTGCAGCCAACTCTTTACAAAAGTCAGCAATGGTTCTTTTACATGCCTCTCACCATAGACAGTGAGAGACATGACCCGCATTTGATAACCCAGTTAGCTGCACTGGGGGGAAAGTGGCAACCTTGTGGGGACTCGACCTCCCAACCTTAGGATCAGTGATCCTGCGCCCTATCCACTAGACCACCACTGCCGCCGACCTCTGCCCTTACTCTAGCTTCCACTATTGTTTCCCATAACTTCATCGTATGGCTCATCAACTTTATCCCTCTGTAGTTGCCACAACTCTGTACGTCTCCTTTGTTCTTAAAAATGGGTACCAGCACACATATCCTTCATTCCTTTGGCATCCTCACACTATCTAAAACCTTGTTGAATGTTCTTGTCAGAAAATCTACTGCTACCTCTCCTACATACTTCCATACCTCCACCGATATGTCATCAAGATCACTCTTCATCCTCTTCAATACCCTCATCATTTCAACCTTACTAATCTTTGCTACTTCCTTTTCCTCAATGGTCACCTCTTCTACTCTTTTTCTCTCTCATTTTCCTCATTCATCAGCTCTTCAAAGTACTCTTTCCATCTTCCCTGCACACTTCTGTCATCAGTCAATACATTTCCCACTCTGTCCTTAATCACGGTAACTTGCTGCACGTCCTTCCCATCTCTATTTCTCTGCTGTGCCAACCTGTATAAATCATTTTCTTCCTCCTTACTGTCCAACGTAGCATACAAATCCTCATATGCCCTCGTTTGGCCTTTGACATCGCTACCTTCGCCTTACGCTGTCTCCCTGTACTCCTGTTTACTCTCTTCTGTCCTCTCTATGTCCCACTTCTTAGCTAACCTCTTCCTTTGTACACACTCCTGCACTTCCTCATTCCACCACTAAGTCTCCTTATCTACTTTCCTTCCAGATGACACACCAAATACTCTCCTACCTGTCTCCTGATCACATTAGCTGTAGTTGTCCAGTCATCTGGAAGCACTTCCTGACCACCCAAAGCCTGTTTCAACTCCTCCTTGAAGACAACACGAAACGCTTCCTTTTTCAGCTTCCATCACTTTGTCTTCTGCTCTGCCTTTGCTTTCATCACCTTCTTCACCATCAGCATCATCCTGCACTCCACCATTCTATACTGTTTGGCAACACTCTCACCCACTACTACTTTGCAGTCACTGACTTCCTTCAAATTACTTCACCTCCACAAGATGTAGTCTACCTGTGTGCTCCCACCTCCACTTTTATAAGTCATCCTATGCTCCTGTCTCTTCTGGAAGAAAGTATTCACCACAGCCATTTCCATCCTTTTTGCAAAATCTACCAACATCTGTCCTTCTGCATTCCTGTCCTGGATACCAAACCTGCCCATCACTTCCTCATCCCCTCTGTTTCCTGCACCAACATGTCCATTGAAATCTGCACCAATGACCACTCTTTCACCTCTCGGGGTACTCTTCATCACTTCATCTAACTCACTCCAGAATCTCTCCTTCTCTTTTAGCTCACATCCTGTCTGTGGGGCATAAGCACTAACAACATTGAACATCACACCTTCAATTTCCAACTTGAGACTCATCACTCTGTCTGACAGTCTTTTCACTTCTAGAACATTCCTGACAAACCCCTCCTTCAAGATGACTCCCACACCATGAAAAAACAGCTTGCTGCCTTTCCACCTGGTCTCCTGAACACACCTTCCTCCTCTGCATAATGTCAGCAAGCTCTCTACCTTTTCCTGTCATAGTTCCAACATTTAAAGTTCCTACTCTCAGTCCTATACTCATGCCTTTCCTCTTCTCTCTCTGCCAACAGACATGCTTCCTGTCTCTCCTTCTTCGAACTCTCCTTCTTCAGCCCACAGTAGTCCAATTTCCACCAGCACCCTGTTGGTTAACAGCACTGATGGCGGTCATTGTTAACCCGGGCCTCGACCGATCGGGTATGGTATTTGTATTTTTGACTCGCATGTTTTATGTGGCATTGGTTTTACGCCGGATGCCTTTCCTGACGCAACTCTCTACATTTATCCATGTGTAACAACTTACACATTTTTTTTCACCTTACGTTCGGCCGTTCGGAATGTAACTAAAACGTAACTCAAGGAACGTCTGTACCTGTGAACTGAACTGAATTTTTAAGGTTTCTTCCAAAGGGACAACCAAAAATAAAAAATAAGCCTTCAAAGTATTTTTTTTTCATTGACCAAACGACCAATTGATAATGCAGGATAACACTCTAGATGGGTCACCAGGGCATCACAGGGCCAACACAGACATAACCAGTCATAGTCACACCTGGGGGCATTTTGTAAAATCAGAAAAGATCAAGTGCACGTCTTTGGGTCGTGGGAAGGAAACCAAAGTCCTCGGAAGAAACCCTTGCCAAAGGATTTAATAAGATTTAGATTTATTTCTGATATCAATCACTGGCTGCATGGCATAGAAACTCATATTATGTCAATATCAACCACGCTGATGGAAATGGAGTCTGGAAAAGCCTTTCCCATACTTGCAGATCTCTCTTGATGGCAGGTGTGTATAAACAGATGGGAATGGAAATAAAGCAGCAGAGGAAATGGCACAGGCGCTCATTAGACAAATTGAGCTGAGCAAATACCGGCCTCAGATTTACCGCAAGAGGATTACTGCACCTTTGTAGTCACATGCTGGTTTCAAACGCCATAATTTCTCTAAAACACAATTTTACACTAATCCCAGTCTTCACGTGTTCAGCAGACTTGGTGTGGTCCAAAAAAACACCACTCAAAAACCTCAGGGAGCTTCTCGAACGTGGTGCACAATTAGCTCAGCGCTAAACAAAAAAATAAGCTGAACACAGGGGAGTGATTGGTCCACGCGCACCTTTGATCTCTTCTCAGGGAAATGATGTCATATTCCGTTGTGCCGATTGAAGAGGTGTGTATTTATGAGAGGTCGAAAGCTGTAATGGCGGCAACGGTCCAACAAGCAAATTTAATACTGTGTCTCGACCCAAAACGGCATTTAAACTTTGTAATTTATGAACAAGTGCCCCAGGTTTGTGAGCGGAAATGTAAAAGAGAAAAAAAAAATCAAGATTTATAACAGAAAGAGAATCTAGAGAAAGGCAGCGGACCCAACACCAGCCCCTTTTAATAACTTAATTCAAACACTGGAGGTTTAAAAAGACTGGGATGAATTGCTTCCTGGTTTAAGGGATGAAAAAACATGTACAGTGGATTTGTAGGGAAAATAAAGGATAGTGCTGTCTGGGGAAAAAAAACAGGTTGGTCATTATAGCTGACTTAATACGTTATTTACAAGGAAACCAGCAAGTCCAGTTTATATCCATTTCCACCTAAAATTAAATAGACAATGAATGCACTGGATCGACTGGACCAGCTTCAAAAGTCAACGGTCCTTCATACCCTGCTGAAAAAAAGCCGATTGGCCTAACCAGCTACCAGAAACCCAAATGCATGCCAACATGGCAAAACTTTTCTGCCAAACGATGAATAATGAATCAATAAATGAATATCTGCGGTTTTCCGGTTGCCTTGTTCTTGTGTGCACATATACTGTAGTCGGGGTCTTCGTTGTAGTAGGGGGAGTTCACCACAAACCTTTAAAGGTTAAGTGGTATTAATGGCTCATATCTTTTAAAAAGGTTTTTACAAAGAAGCTTCTTGGAAATGCAAACTGTCGATGATTGGCCTCATCATGACTTCCTCAGAGGGACCACCAAAGAACCATGAAGGGAGATTCAAGGGTTCCTTCAATAAATGTATTCTTACTTCAAAAATCAATTCCTCAAACCCTGATTAATGCAAAACCCCTTTGTTGTCTGGTGGGGCTGGTGGTGTAGTGGTTAGGGTGCTGTTGTCATAATCAGGAGGTTGTGAGTTCGAATCCCACTGAGACCCTCACTGTGCTAAGACCCCTGGGCAAGGTCTCAACCTTGTGTGCCTCTGTTCACCCAGCAGTATTAATGGGTACCAGTAAAAATATACTGGGAAGATAACCTGCGATGGACTAGCGTCCCATCCAGGAGGAGATGAACTCCTGGTCGCTTCATGCTATGAAAACCGGGGATAAGCACCGGCCTGGTGAGCCACTAGGCTCGAGTGTAAAAAAACCCAACAGACTTTACCTACCTACCTACCTTTGTTGTCTGGTTCCATGGAACGTGTATAAAGGTTCCTCCAGGCCATGGGGACAACTGAAGAAGCTCAAATTAAAGAAGTCAGAGTTCTTGGAGGGTTCTTTAAATGCTAGTGTGATAATAAAATGTGTTTATTTTTCAAAAAATAAGTTTCTACATAGAGGCTTATGGGGTTCCCCAGAAAAAAGAAAACTTTTCCTGTCGATTCTGTTATCAGTTTCTATATAGAACTTTTATAGCTTCCCCAAGGAACCAATAACAAAGCTTTCTGCAACTTCAACACTTCCTATGGTTTCCGAGTCATGATTCAGACACTGAACTACTGTCACATTTGCAAAGCCCTCTGGGTAACCTGTTCTCCAGAAGTCCACGGCGATGATGACCATCATCAGCGATATCTTAAATCATAACCAACCATGGTGTGTTTCTAACCAGAAAAAAGGTGTGGTTCACCGACAGGCCTATAGGCAGAACTACACACTTACGAACATGGCGGGCAATCAGCACACATACCTGGCTCTGCCCAGTGGTGGCTGACGGTCTCAGATTTACTGCAACTCACCACTAAAACATCCATACATGAGAGTGCGCCAAAGAATTTATGAAAGGAAATAGCTTTACATTTACTTGTGTGTTTTATGGTATTTTCCAGAGAAAGTGTCACGTTCCCATCGCTCGCTGGGATTTGGGCTGGTAGGAAAGTGATGACAACATCTGGATGTGATTTTTTAGAGTGAAATATAGAATGTAAAGAGTTGCAGAAGTGCACGGGATGATGGACTGGGATTACTTGTCTGAGTGACAAAATTACTTGAGGTTAATTCTGTTTAAAATGTTGTCTGATGAGTTTAACATTAAATTACACGACGAGATACACAGTGGGAATTACAATCTAATACGAATAACTCCCAAATAACAAACATTGAGCAAATATGCACTTTCTGTTTCACGTTTCCAAAAATAATGATTTTTGAATACACGCTCATTATTAATAAACACAAGGAACACTCAAATAACTCAAACTCATAATTAAGTAATTACTCGGTTACTTATTAACGATTTATTAATGCTGCTTAATACAAATCAAGAAAAAATAAATGAAGAGGTTTGTTTATATGAAATAACATAACAATCAATTAAAAAAACATAATAAAATATTTAATTTTTTTATACAAACAGGGTTAAGTTAAAAAGGTGTAAAAATAAAAAAGTATAAAAATGTAAAAAAAAAAAAAAAAAAAACTTACATGCAGTATATTTATTTCAATGTATGCAAATACATTTAGTTGTTCTTTGTTTAAAATGTTATATATTAATTAATTATTGAATTAATCAATTAATTAATTTAAATTGTTGTATATTAATAATGCATTTAATACATGTGTATTATTATGTTAATCTATTGTTATAACAATTAAATACAGTAATACATTTATATATATTTTTTTAAATTTGGCAAATTGCTTAATTCTACTATGGTTGCAGGGAGGTTGGGGTCCATCTTAGCCAACTCTGGGTGAAGTCAGGGGACCCTGAACAGAGTGCCATTCCATCACAAACCATCACACACACACACACACACACACACACACACACACACACACGCACACACACACACACACACACACACACACACGCACACACACACACCTAGGGTCAGTTTGGAGCAGCGAGTATTGTCGGAGGAAACCGGAGGACTTGGAGGTAACCCAGACAAGCACAAGAAACACCATCATCTCCAATACAAAGAGACTTTTTAACAAAGGTAGACTTTTTTTTTGACAAATTTAATGGACAGTCATGTAAACAGTGAATTATCTCACTGGAGCCTTTCAAAGCAGAAAAGAGGGACGCGATTCGATCAGAGATGCCGGACAGAAAAATGGCGGCGTTGCAATGGAAGGATGCAGTTAGCGACAATTTAAGAGCGCGTGTCCGACAAGTAGCTAGAGTGACAATGGACATTTATCTGCAATTTCTCCGTTTAATCTCTTCTCCACAGCGCCTGGCTTCGTGTACGGCTCAGAGTCG
>CM045740.1:5680812-5698312 GCA_024760905.1 Plotosus lineatus
GATACACTCCTATCACACATCACACCGGACACTTTTCTCCAGCCATTCCAACCTGCCTGCACACGCTTCTTCACCTCTTTTCCACTCTCTCCATTGCTCTGGATTGTTGAGCCTAAGTACTTAAAATCCTCCACCTTCATTATCTCTGCTCCCTGTAACCTCACTGTTCCTCTTGGGTCCTTGTCGTTCACACACATGTATTCTGTTTTATTGGAGAATATTGGTGTATTTTTGGAGAATGTGTAGCGTTTTTTGATAGATGTTGGTTTCTGGTGAGGAGAATATTGGTGTGTGTTGGAGAATATTGGTGTACTTTGCAGAATATTGGTGTATCTTGGAGAATATTGGAGTACAAAGGAGAACATTGGAGTACATTGGAGAATATCGGAGTACATTGGAGAATGCTAGTGTGTGTTTGAAAATATTGACGTGTGTATGAGAACATTGAAGAATATTGGTGTATTTTTGGAGAATGTGTAGCGTTTTTAATAGATGTTGGTTTCTGGTGTTGGAGAATATTGGTGTGTGTTGGAGAATATTGGTGTACTTTGCAGAATATTTGGAGTATCTTGCAGAATATTGGAGTAAATAGTAAAATATTGGAGTACGTTGGAGAATACTGGAGTACATTGGAGAACATTGGAGTACGTTGGAGAATACTGGAGTGCATTGGAGAACATTGGAGTACGTTGAAGAACATTGGAGTACATTGGAGAACATTGGAGTATGTTGAAGAATATTGGAGTACATTGGAGAATGCTGGTGTGTGTTTGAAAATACTGATGTGTGTGTATGAGAACATTGGAGAACATTGGTGTATTGTTGGAGAATGTGTAGCATTTTTTTTAATGGATGTTGGTTTCTGGTTGAGACTGTTGGTTAATTCTGGTGTATTTGAGCATAGTGGGCATAAGATGAAAGTTGTATTGATGATCCAGGCGTATGACTGTTAACAAGTTTCCAAAATACTGTAGCATACTTGAAAACAAAAATATTAAAATTTAAACCACAATGAGCGACACACATTTAAGAAGCTCTTTTCAAAGGTAGCATCGGACATGCACCATGATGTACAAACGAACCAAGAAAATATATTGGACATGAATCCATAGCTATCAACCCAATTTGATATTCTCAGAAGACTCTCTGTTCATCTCCCATTAAGCAAATGTCAATGATGAATATTATATATAATAAACACTACGATTTAGTTACGACCTTAAAAATACATGTTTGGGACTTGAACACCCTGACTGAAATCCTTCGGTGTTTGTTGAACTGCAAGGAGGGTAAATAACATGATTCCATCTTCTTCTTTTACTTTCGGCTGCTCCCTTCAGGGGTCGCCACAGCAAATCATCAGCCTCCACCTCACCCTGTCCTCCGCATCTTCTTTTCTGACTCCAACGACCTTCATGTCTTCCTTCACCACATCCATAAATCTCTTCTTTGGTCTTCCTCAAGGCCTTCTGCCTGGTAGTTCCAACCTCAGCATCCTACTGCCAATATACTTACTATCCCTCCTCTGTACATGTCCAGACCATCTCAATCTAGCCTCTCTGACTTTGTCTCCAAAACATCTTACATGGGCTGCCCCTCTGATATACTCATTTCTGATCCTATCCATTCTTGTTACTCCCAGAGAGAACCTCAACATTTTCATCTCCGCTACCTCCAGCTCTGCCTCCTGCCTTTTCCTCAGCGCCACTGTTTCTAAGCCATACAACATCGCTGGCCTCACCACCGTCTTGTACACTTTTCCCTTCATTCTTGCTGACACTCTCCTATCGCACATCACACCGGACACTTTTATCCAACCATTCCAGCCTGCCTGCACACGCTTCTTCACCTCTTTTCCACACTCTCCATTGCTCTGGATTGTTGAGCACAAGTACTTAAAATCCTCCACCTTCATTATCTCTGCTCCCTGTAACATCACCGTTCCTCCTGGGTCCTTCTCATTCACACACATGTATTCTGATTTTCTGAGGCTAACCTTCATTCCTCTCCTTTCCAGGGCATACCTCCACCTCTCTAGATTTTCCTACACTTGTTCTCTGCTTTCACTACAGATCACAATGTCATCTGCAAACATCATAGTCCATGAAGATTCTTGTCTCACCTCGTCTGTCAGCCTGTCCATCACCATAGCAAACAAGAAGGGGCTCAGAGCTGACCCTTGATGCAGTCCCACCTCCACCTTGAACTCTTCTGTCACACCGACAGCACACCTCACCACTGTCTTACATCTCTCATACATGTCTTGCACCACTCTAACATACTTCTCTGCCACTCCAGACTTCCTCATGCAATACCACAGTTCTTCTCTTGGCACCCTGTCATATGCTTTTTCCAGATCCACAAGGCGCAATGTAGCTCCCTCTGACTTTCTCTGTACTTCTCTATTAACATCCTCAAAGCAAACATTGCATCTGTGGTGCTCTTTCTTGGCATGAAACCAAACTGTTGTTCACAAATGCTGACCTCTGCCCTTAGTCTAGCTTCCACTATTCTTTCCCATAACTTCATCGTATGGCTCATCAACTTTATCCCTCTGTAGTTGCCGCAACTCTGCACGTCTCCCTTGTTTTTAAAAATGGGCACCAGCACACTTCTCCTGCACTTCTCCGGCATCTGCTCACTATCTAGTACCTTGTTGAATGTTCTTGTCAGAAAATCTACTGCTACCTCTCCTAGCCACTTCCATACCTCCACAGGTATGTCATCAGGACCAACTGCCTTTCCATTCTTCATCCTCTTCAATGCCCTTCTCACTTCACCCTTACTGATCTTTGCTACATCCTGCTCCTCAATGGTCACCTCTTGTACTCTTTTTTCTCTCTCATTTTCCTCATTCATCAGCTCTTCAAAGTACTCTTTCCATCTTCCCAGCACACTTCTGTCATCAGTCAATACATTTCCCTCTCTGTCCTTTATCAATCTAACTTGCTGCACGTCCTTCCCATCTCTATTTCTCTGCTGTGCCAACCTGTATAGATCATTTTCTCCCCCTTTACTATCCAGCCTAGCATACAAGTCATCATACGCCCTCTGTTTGGCCTTAGCCACTGCTACTTTCGCATTACGCTGTGTCTCCCTGTACTCCTGTTTACTCTCTTCGGTCCTCTCAATGTCCCACTTCTTCTTAGCTAACCTCTTCCTTTGTACACACTCCTGCACTTCCTCATTCCACCACCAAGTCTCCTTATCTACTTTCCTTCCAGAGGACACACCAAGTACTCTCCTACCTGTGTCCCTGATCACATTTGCTGTGGTTGTCCAGTCATTTGGAAGCACTTCCTGGCCACCCAAAGCCTGTTTCAACTCCTCCTTGAAGACAACATGACACTCTTCCTTTTTCAGCTTCCACCACTTTGTCTTCTGCTCTGCCTTTGCCTTTTTCACCTTTCTCACCATCAGAGTCATCCTGCACACCACCATCCTATGCTGTTTGGCAACACTCTCACCCACTATGACTTTGCAGTCCCTGACTTCCTTCAAATTACATCGCCTACACAAGATGTAGTCTACCTGTGTGCTCCTACCTCCGCTTTTATAAGTCACCCTATGCTCCTGTTTCTTCTGGAAGAAAGTATTCACCACAGCCATTTCCATCCTTTTTGCAAAATCTATCAACGTCTGTCCTTCTGCGTTCCTGTCCTGGATACCAAACCTGCCCATCACTTCCTCGTCCCCTCTGTTGCCTGCACCAACATGTCCATTGAAGTCTGCACCAATGACCACTCTTTCACCTCTAGCGGTACTCTGCATCACTTCATCTAAGTCACTCCAGAATTTCTCCTTCTGTTCTAGCTCACATCCTGCCTGTGGGGCATAAGCACTAACAACATTGAGCATTACACCTTCAATTTCTAACTTGAGACTCATCACTCTGTCTGACACTCTTTTCACTTTTAGAACATTCCTGACAAACTCCTCCTTCAAGATGACTCCTACTCCATTTCTCTTCCCATCCACACCATGATAAATTCGCTTAAACCCTGCTCCTAAGCATTTAGCTTTGCTACCTTTCCACCTGGTCTCCTGAACACACAGTATGTCCACCTTCCTCCTCTGCATCATGTCAGCCAGCTCTCTACCTTTTCTTTGCATAGTTCCAACATTCAAAGTCTCGACTCTCAGTCCTAGACTCATGCCTTTCCTCTTCTCTCTCTGCCTACGGACACGCCTCCCACCTCGCCTTCTTCGACGTCTTCGACCAACAGTAGTCCAATTTCCATCAGCACCCTGTTGATTGACAGCACTGATGGCGGTCGTTGTTAACCCGGGCCTCGACCGATCCGGTATGGGGGTAATACTTCTGATTTGCATCATAAATATTTGGCATTGGTTTTACGTCGGATGCCCTTCCTGACACAACCCTCTGCATTCCTCCGGGCTTGGGACCGGCATGAGGGGGAGAGACACTGGTTAGTGTCCCCCCCCCCCACCTCATGGCTGCATTAAATAACATGATTCCATATATATATATATATATATATATATATATATATATATATATATATATATATATATATATATATATATATATATATATATATATATGTATATATATATACATATATATATATATGTGTGTGTGTGTGTGTGTGTGTGTGTGTGTGTGTATGTGTGCGTGTGTGTGTGTGTGTGTGTGTGTGTTGACAGGAAGGGGAGGAGAGAATGCCAAAAGCATGTTTAAGTCATCAGTCAAAACAGAGGGTGTGCTGGTGATGAATCAACAATCTGTCAGTATCATCAAAAAGATAAAATAACCAAATTTATTAGCATCAATCGCTTAGAGAAAAGAGATCCAAATCTCAGAGTTCATTCCAACCAAACTATACTGTACCTTCAGGTTTTTAAACTTTTAAACACAGTCATAAAGAGGCCGAAGGTGGCTCATCTGATCGGACTGAATGACTTTTGACAGGCATTGAGTAATGGCCACAAAAACCCAGGAGGAGAACGTCAGTGCCAAAACCCCCTCCTGCAAAATTGAACCATTCGATCGTACTGTAGGGGGGATGTCACCCAGCGTCCGGGCTCAGTGAACAGCACTCAACCCATCTGGAAGCCATTAGCATGCCATGCTTTATTGAGCTAAAATATTGCAATCCCAGCATTACACAAGTCATGATCCCACACAGAAGCTTCTCTTGATGGGTAATTCTACAATTGGGCATATTGCGTTCACTCAGAATCCTTTCTCCGAATGCGCTTGTTTTGCAGGTAATGAAGAAGTAACTATAGATTACTTTCAGTATCAGAAAATCAACTTTCAGGACATGGTGGCCTGGTGATAAGGTCCCAAGGATGGAGGTTCAACCCATCAATAGGTTTTCACTCCCCCCCTCCCAGTGCACTGAATGGGCTACCAAAAGCTGGCCGTGTCTCTCACTGTCAATGGTGCGCGGTTCATGGAAAAGAACCACTGCTGACTTTCGTCAAGAGGAGTTGCATAGCTGTCAGTGTGTTTCTGGTCCACGGTCGCCTGGTAAGCTGTCCAGAGTGTACTCCGCCCTCTCCTAGAGTTGGCGCAGATGGGCACCAGCCTTCCTGTGACCTTAATTAGGATTAAGCGGTTCAGAAAACGAACGAATGAATGAGAATCAACTTTCAAGGCAATTACATTGTTCATCATTTTTATTGGTTTGTTTGTTTCTGTGCATGTCTTTAGCTGATTTTATTTATTTATATATTTATTTATTTGGGGGGGGGGGGGTTGAGTAAAGAAACAAATAGTAAAAGGTTGGAGGTGATCCATGCACGGGATCATGTTGACATGACTGCATGACAACTGATTCTTCTTTTTAATATGCGACAAAATATTTATCAGACTCCTCTGCGGGGAGAAATTTTATTATAACTATTCCAAGTAATAAGAATGCATTTGTGACTGGTTCCCATGATTGATTTTCTTGTTACACGTCAGTTATTTGTCATTTTTAATGTAAGTACCCCCAAAAAATCAGACAGGTATCTCTATAGATAACTCGCTGTCTGGGGCTGGTATCATAGGAGTAGCGTGGCACCTTTAAGGGTTGAATCAAGTTCTACCCTGGAGGAAATAAAGAAATAAAGAAATAAATTTCCCCGGCATGATTACAGTTTGAAGTGAAACCAGGAAAGGTTAGCACTTATTTTTCTTTTCATCCCCTTGACTCTCTGATTTCCACATTAATTTATATGCTTTGTCTTGTTAATTTAATTATCCATTTAACAAGTTCATGTTCCGTTCTCCTGTTAGCGATTGATGAGTATTTGTCTGCCTCTCTGAGTCAGACTCCGTGGGTGTTTTATTATTCTGTGAGAGTCTGAGCAGAGGTGTAGAAGCCTCTTTTTGGGGGATTTGGTTTTGTTATTGCGCCAGCTGGACAAAAGAGCCAATCGGCATCAAATCCTCAATGGGGCATGGACACAAGACAACCATATAAGTCAGGAGATCTACTATAATCGATCAACCATTATTGGTTATGATAATTGTATAATTGCTTGATGCATCAGTCTAAGTTGACCTATCATTGTGAAGTATACAACTGCTTGGTACAAACTCAACTCTGTTACTTTTCTCAGCTTAACTCTTACTCTTACTCCAGGGCCAGAACACCCAGCCACACAAACACAACAAGGGGCAATTTACCAATTTGCAAACGGCCAATTAACTTAATGTGCGTGTCTCTGGAATGTGAGCGGAAACTGGGGTAAGAAACCCTCTCAAGCATTGAGGGAACATGCAGACTCCACAAAGAAACATCCTCAAAGACTCAAAGACAGGACCTTATTGCTGTGTGGTGGACATGCCAACCACTACACCACCGTGCCACTCCCTCCAGTTGTACCTTCAACTGAAAATTAAGTTCAGGCCTTGACTTATTCCCTGATATTCTTTGCGCATCTTGTCTCAGAATAAGGTTTAGGACTGACTTAAAGCTCTGTCTCAGTATAATCAAACTTTCAGCTGGTGCTTTAGGCCCCTGGGTGTTTGGGAATTTCGAAAGATTTTGGTCTGGTCCGTGGATTCTTTTCTGCTACGTTGGGAGTATATAGTCCTTGGAGATCACAGAGGAACGTGCCCAGCAGCATTGCAGGTCATCAAGGAGGCCAAATGCAGGTTGAGTTTGGATTTGCTGCAGTAGACATTCCCAAAGGCTTGGCTGGAGGAGTCATACATCACTCGACTATCATATCAGCCTGGCCACATCTCCACATGGAACTACGATATAAGACTCCACTGCTGACAAATGTGTGCATGGTGGATTTTTTTATGCTCTGGCTCAGCATTGTTTGTACTGTGTGTGTACGTGAAGGTAAAGTGTATTCCTGCATCTACACAATAATGGCCAAGAGAAATACCATAAATCTGTTGTGCGTTATGATTACTCGAACCATCAAACCATCCAAGCACCTTCTTCTTCAGCAGCATTAGACCACAATGGCCATCAAAAGCCCAAACAAAACAAGCTGCAGTGATTTATCAGACCAGTGCGTGACGGTTAAGAAGGTTCTAGAATGTTCAGCTCCATTTACATGATTTCACTTATTTGGATTTTTTCAAAGGGTTTGTTAATGTACGATCAAAAAGATTGGCACGGATATTAAAAAAAAAAAAAAAAAATGTGATGTCTTTTTGGAAATTATTGGCGCTTGATGGAGTTTGTTGGAAGAGGACATTGTTTCAGACCTCTTGTCAATGAGATCATGGGTGGGTTTCATTCATTGACGGTACCTTTTGGTTCTACTAGGGCCAGGGCCTATTTCAGCCATCTCTTTGTGAAGGTAGGGTACACATTGACAAATCTGCTAGTCCATTTCAAGGCCAACACACACACACACACACACACACACACACACACACACACACACACACACACACACACACACACACACCTGGGTAAATTTTAAACAGCCAGTTAGCCTATGTGTATGTCTGTGAACTGTAGGAGGAAACCAGACAACCCAGATGAAACCCAAGCAATCACAGAGAGAGCATGCAAACTCCACACAGAAAGGCTGTCTCAGAAAGACTCAAATCCAGGGCCATGTTGCTGCGACATGATATGTGCTCACTATGACACTACCGTGCCACTTGTTTCGATTTTGACAGTTCAGTTCATTTTCTGTAACCGCTTCATCATAATTAGGGTCGCGGGGAGCCTGGTGCCCTGGTGCCCTGGTACTCTTGTCAAAAGTCAGCAATGGTTCTTTTACATGCCTCACACCATAGACAGTGAGAGACATGGCCGGCCCTTGATAACCCAGTTAGCTGCACTGGGGGCGACCGTGACAACCTTGTGGAGAGTGGGACTCGAACCCCCAACCTTTGGATCAGCGATCCAGTGCCTTATCCTAGACCACCACTGCCCCCCACCCCCCACACCCGATTTTGACAGATCACTCTGAAATCTATTTGGCCTGATCTTCATCTCAGAATACTTCTGTTATATTTTGGTCAAAGTCAGCCTCCTGATGACATCACAAAAATTATCTAAATTTCCTTCGCAAGTGTAATTGTAGATTCAGCACAGAAGGTGGTGTGGTGTACTGGAGTTTTCGAGCTTGGTAGAGGTTTGCACCCTCCGAGTGCTCTTCTCAGAGGTGGTTTGATGGTGTTTAATGGTGAATACTGGAGAATGTTCGTTTAAGTTTATCTGTGTGGATTGTATGGCTGTTCTGGTTATAGTGGAGAATGTGGTGATGTGAATTAAAGATTTGTGGTGTTTAATGGGGAACTGGCCTGGTGGAGGCAGTGGTATCCTGGTGGTAAAGGTGCTGGATCACTGATTTTAAGGTTGGGGATTCAAGCCCACTCTCAATAGGTTGTCATTGTCCCCCCCAGTGCACTAACTGGGTTATCAAAGGCTGGCTGTGTCTCTCACTGTCTGTGGTGAGAGGTTCATGTAAAAGAACCATTGCTGACTTTCATAAAGAGGAGCTGCAGCTACAGTAGCCATCAGCGTGTTTCTGCCCTGCAATGGGTTGGCAAACTGTCCAGAGTGTACTCTGCCCTTGCCCACAGTCAGCTGAGATGGGCGCAAGCCTCCCCATGAGCCTTATTAGGATTAAGCGGTCCAGAGAAGGAATGAACGGATGCTCTTGTAAATGCTTACGGTGACACTCTGTAAACTGCTACAAATGCTAACAGAATACAGCAGTAAATGCGATTGGGTGTAATAAATCTTTCAAGAGCAGAAATGGATGATACTGAATCAAAGACGAGCAGCAGTGTGTAAAGAGTGAGGATGGAGAGCCTCACAGTGGTCACACTACAGGGTGTGTGGGTTAATCGGTAGGCAGTTAATCTCTATGACATCACCATCATGATAGGGAAAGAATAGGAACATAGAGTCCAATCCCAGTTCGTGAATTTCTAAGTTCCATTCCCACATTAACAACACTGACAACACTGTCAACACTGCCAACACTGACAACATTAACAACACTGACAACACAAAGAACACTGACAACACTGACAACACTAACAATACTGAACACTGACAGCACTGACAACACTGAACACTGACAACACTGGCAACACTAACAACACTGACAACACTGAAAACACTAACAGCACTGACAACACTGCCAACACTGACAACACTGACAACATTAACAACACTGACAACACTGAAAACACTAACAGCACTGACAACACTGCCAACACTGCCAACACTGACAACATTAACAACAATGACAACACTGAGAACACTAAGAAAACAGACAACACTGACAACACTAAGAACACTGACAACACTAACAATACTGAACACTAACAACACTGACAACACTGAACACTGCCAACATTAACAACACTGCCAACACTGAAAACACTAACAGCACTGACAAAACTGAGAACACTGACAAAGCAGACAACACTGACCACACTAACACTCACAACACTAAAAACACTGAACACTGACAACACTGACCACACTAACAACACTGAACACTGACAACACTGACAACACTAACAACACTGATAACACTGACAACACTGCCAACACTAACAACACTGACAACACTGACAACACTGACAACACAAACCACACTACCGACACTGACATCACTGACAATACTGACAACACTAAAAACACTAACAACACTGACAACACTGACAACACTAACAACACTGACAACACTAACCACACTACCGACACTGACATCACTGACAATACTGACCACACTAACAACACTGACATGACTGACAACACTAACAACCCTGACAACATAGTACTGACATTACTGACATGGCAATGATGTAATAAAGCCTGGTAATGTCACAGCATTCCTTTTACGTTAATGCCAGTCTGGCAACATCCACTACATGTATGTGTTCCGACCCCAGTAGGTCCATGCCACGTGATGGGAGATTGCATTCACCGGTTGTGACGGTGTTTTTTTGGATGTAACAGGGCAGAAGGATGGCACAGTACTTAGCACATCTGCATCACTGCAGGAAGAGCCAGGGTTTGAGTCCACTGTCCGAGTGTTTGCATGTTTTCTCTGTGTATGCATTGGTTTCCTCTGTGTACTCTAGTTTACTCCGACAGTCCAAAGAAATGCATAGAAGGTTAATTCGCGTAATTGCAAAGTGTTGACTGAGACATTAATAGTAGGATTAAGTGGTTTGCAAATCAGTGTGTGTGTGTGTGTGTGTGTGTGTGTGTGTGTGTGTGTGTGTGTTTCTCACTGCCTCAGTGTTCAGTTCCGTGCACCATCACTTCCATCTCGAACATGAATATTCAGCATGAGGTTCAGAGATTTTCAGCACGTGAAGTTTCATTGGTTTTTCATTGAACTTTTGGGTTCAGAGAACATAATCTACTCCCTTTGTAGCTTGATAGATTTTCTTGCGTGCACCGCCAGCACGAAGTGACTCGTGCAGTGGAAAGTCAGCGCATGGCTCTTCCGTTCTGCTGAGACCTTATCACGTTGTCCTTGATCATTGAAAGCCCTGGTCAGTGTTCGCAGTGACATCACTGACTTTTTTCTGTGCACGTTTTTCTGTCCAGATGTTGTTGCGCTCTCATGGGAACGTAAGTGTGTGTGTGTTGTGTGTGTGTGTGTGTGTGTGTGTGTGTGTGTGTGTGTGTGTGTGTGTGTGTGTGTGTGTTGGGGAGGGTATGAGATATTGTGTGACACTTCCTTGTGTCTGTTTATCCCATTGTGTGTTATCAGAGTTTCCTTTTCTGGGCTTTGAAGATTTCAGTGTGCTATCAGACAGAAATGTGTGTGTGTGTGTGTGTGTGTGTGTGTGTGTGTGTGTGTGTGTGTGTGAGAGAGAGAGAGAGAGAGAGAGAGAGAGAGAGAGGAAAGGGCAAAGGAGAAGGAAACTAGCACAGTTCATACGCTGACCTGGCAGATAACGATCGGTCTGAAGAACACCGCTTAATTTGTTTTCCTTTCAGAGCACAATTAGCACTGTAATGGCAGAGGTGTGTGTGTGTGTGTGTGTGTGTGTGTGTGTGTGTGTGTGTGTGTGTGTGTGTGTGTGTGTGTGAAGATCAGCATTTTTCACTAAGTGCCATTTCCCAGCGCCGCTGAGAGGCTCGCTAATGTCCTGAGAGGTTTTTAAGAGGTCACTCCCGTGTCATTAGAGAATCGTGTTAGTATAAATGCGTTTGAGGATAACGAGGTGTTTAGCTCGCCGCTATTGGAACGTTCACAGGCACAAGATATTTCATTAGAGAAATTAGAAAAGTGATTCATTATGATTGTGCGTGCCCCCCCACCCCCACCCCCCAAAAAAAAGTCACGTCCCAGAGCTCGGGTTTCCTCTGGGTACTCCGGTTTTTCCCGCACAGTACACTGATTGGCTCTTCCGGATCATCCCTAGATGTGAGAGTGAGTGTGAATGGTTGTGTGTGTATGTTGCGCTGGGATGGTGTGACGAACTGTCCAGGGTGTACCCTGCCCTCATCCAGAGATGGGCGCCAGCCTTCCAGCCACCCTAATTAGGATTAAGCGGATTATAAAATGAATAAATGAAGGAATGCGTGCGTTTCGTACAGGAACTCCAGCTTCCCCCAATAGTCCAAAACATGCACACCAGGCTAACTGGCTGGTTGAAATTGCCCCAAGACATGAGTGTGGGTTTAAATGGTTGGGTGAGTGTGTTGTTTTGCAATGGACCGATGAGTTGTTCAGGGGTACCCCACCTTTGCCCTGAGTCGGATGAGTTAGGCTACAGCCTCCCTGTGACCTGAATAGAATAAAGCATTTCTGCAAATGAATGGATGAAATGTTTTTTAAAACGAATACATGTTTATTTTACCTGTTTACTTAGATGTCTGTTTATCGGAACCATCCTCCTCCCTGTCCTGCTGTTGCTATAGAAACAATGACTGTTTGATCTTTTTTTTTGTTAGAAAATGAGCGAATGCCTTTTGACCAATCACTGAAGACTAAATCTTACATATATCACAGAGCTTTGGTGGAAATGTATAATAAAAATAATTATTCTCATTTTTAAAATATATTATTTACAATATAACGTAATTAATTTTGTCCCCTTCCCATCCCCCACACCAAATCCACTCAGACGCAGAGGCGAAGAGACGGGTCTTCTGGACCCTAATTGATACATCCTGGTTCAGTGTCTGTCTGATACGAGTCTGTACCTTGGGCCAATTCTGCCGTTCCACTTGCTGCGTTTTAATTGAGTCCACATTAAAATTTACTTATAAAATAATAATGGGCTTCCATGCAAATGAACCCCATGATATTGCCTCGGTTCCATTTACATATCCACAAGCAGCCGGGGAGTTCAGAAATCAATACAGATGATTAATATTATATGGGTTACAGGAATAATTAAAATCCATCTTGATGCAAGGAGTCGCTTGAGCTTGGCGAAGGCTGGGTTGTGTTTTTTTTTTGTTTTTTTTTTTGTTTTTTTCTGCCGCGCTTTAATTTAATACCAGGGGCCCCAGATCGTGGTTTCAATTACCAAGTGTCGGAATAATAATAATGTGTGTTAAAAATTACACTTTCAAATCTATGTTATTTCATTTGGTTTGATTGAATACATTTAGGGATTAATTCCCGCTTTTCTCGGGGCGTTAACATATTGCAGCAAATCGCTGAATGAAATTGTTCGGGCGTGTTTGTGTTTGTTCAGGCGTGAAGAGAAGTAATGAAGAGGAAGAGGAGTAATGATAAGGGGAGTGATGAAGACAAAAAGAAGTGATGATGAAGAGGATTAATGAAGAGGAAGAGATGTGATGATGAAGAGGAAGGATGATGAAGAGGAGTGATGAGCAGGAGGAGTGATGATGAAGAGGACTGATGATGAAGAAGAGTGAGGATGAAGAGGAGGGATGAAGAGTAAGAGGAGTGATGATGAGGAGGAATGATGATGAAAAAGAGTAATGATGGCGAGTAAGAGGAGTGATGATGAAGAGGACTGATGAGGAGGAGGAGTGATGATGAAGAAGAGTGATGATGAAGAGGAGGGATGAAGAGTAAGAGGAATGATGAAAAGGAGGGATGATGAACAGGAAGGATGGAGAGTAAGAGGAGTGATGATGAAGAGGAGTGATGAAGAATACGAGATGAGATTATGAAGAGGAGTGATGAAGAGGAGTGGTGAAGAGTAAGGGATGAGATGATGAAGAGGAGTGATGATGAAGAGGAAGGATGAGTAAGGGATGAGCTAATGAAGAGGAGTGATGAAGAGTAAGGGATAAAATGATGAAGAGGAGTGATGAAGAGTAAGGGATAAAATGATGAAGAGGAGTGATGAAGAGTAAGAGATGAGACGATGAAGAGGAGTGATGTTGAAGAGGAGTGATGAAGAGTAAGAGATAAGATGATGACGAGAAGTGATGAAGAGTAAGAGAAGTGATGATGAAGAGGAGTGATGATGAAGAGGAGTGATGAAGAGTAAGGGATGAGATAATAAAGAGGTGTGATGAACAGTAAGTTGAGTGATGATGAGGAGGAATGATGAAGAGTACAGAGGACTGATGATGACAGCAGGGGTTTGATGATGACGTTTGGACCCCTGAAGAGCTCACGTTGGCAGTAGATTCTTTCCGAGTCCTGGAGGTCATGGCGGTTGTTGAAGGAACACTCGCTGCTCCTCTCGCGTTAGCGCCGATCGTGTTATAATGTCCTGGATTATGATTATCACTTTGTTAATGATGTCACCACCATAATAATAATAATAATAATAATAATAATAATAATAATAATAAGATGGGAAAAAACAAACATTATGTCTTTCCTGCTGGTAAGATTTCTCCTCTGCAGGTGGCCTACCTGACTACCCACAATCCTTCAGTGATGCGATACATTTTTTGGACAAAACATTTTTTTTTTTTCTGGTGAGTTTTGTTTTAATGAAATGCTTCAGCGTCCTCCCATTAAAATTCTGTTTGCATGGCGGATTAATTGCACGCATTTGCATCTCCTCTGTGGATGGAGTCAGAGCGCCGAGCAAAGCACCGACGTGAAGTTATGACCATCGTGTTTTCGGCTGCCGATTACGTGTCG
This sequence comes from Plotosus lineatus, assembly GCA_024760905.1. Taxonomy (NCBI): domain Eukaryota; kingdom Metazoa; phylum Chordata; class Actinopteri; order Siluriformes; family Plotosidae; genus Plotosus; species Plotosus lineatus. Next base: position 5,695,309 of record CM045740.1, read on the forward strand.
GGCGCTTTGCAGGGGTGCAGTCGAGGATTGCCCAGATTTTGGTCTTTGCCCCGTAATGAGTGCACGCCAATATGTAATGACTGAGTAATCACATTATTTGCAGCCTCTACTTTGTGCACTTGGTAGTGTGCATCTGTGGCACGGCGGTAATTGCTAGGCAGGGAAGAGGAGGAGGAGGAGGAGGAAGATTTTCATCAGTGCTGGGGATTTCCATTCGTAAACCATTCCTCTGGATTGTCTGTTTGTTTTTTTCGCAGCAGGCGTGTCCAGTGTAATAAATAAATGATATTGAAAAGTGATTGGTGGAGAGAATCGATTCGGATGCGCATTTCGTCAAGTGCCCTTCTTGATTTTTGGACTGACTCGCGGTGGTAATGAAAAACCCGCTCATTTAACGTGTGATCATATATTCAGAGACTGACTGCTTCAGACTTCATAATGTAGAAGGAATTCGCTTGCACTGTACGTGACGCTTAAATCCGCCAGAATGGAAACGTTCCCCGATTCCACATGCAGCATCTCGCTGGAAAATCACAAACCTGTCAATCATTCAAGTAGTCATTCATTTCCTAAGCAAACTGCACACAGAATTGACCCTGCTATGTCCAGAACTGAGACCCAGGACCTTCTTGCTCTGAGGCGGACACATTAGCCACGGCACCTCTGTGCCATTCAGTATGAGGATATTTGACATGGGAGCGTTGAGCCTCATTCGAAACGTTTTGACTTTGATTGTGTGGTTAGAATATTACGATGGCAGTGCAGTGGTACAGTGGTTAGCACAGCCACCTGAGTGCATGAAGGTCATGGGTTCGAGTCCAGCTTTTGTGTGGCGTGTACATGAACTCAATCGTGCTTGAGGGGGTTTCCTCAGAATACTCCGGTTTCCTCCCACTGTACAAAGCCACGCACATTCGGTTAACTAGCAGTTCGTAATTTCCCCAGGTACAAATGTGAGTGTGAATGATTGCGGGTGTATTTTGCCCCCGAGATGGACTTGTGAGGTGTTCAGAGGGTACGCCACCTTTGCCCGGCCTTCCCTTGACCCTAGTGAGATCGATCAGTTTGGAAAAAAGTGAGTGTGTAATTTTGCAGTGTAGTCATTCATTCATTCATTCATTCATTTTCTGTAACCGCTTAATTCTAATTAGGGTTGCAGCGAGGCTGGTGCCCATCCCAGTCGACTCAGGGTGAGGGCAGAGTACACCCTGGATGGCTCACCGGGCCATCGCAAAGCAGAAACACGTTGACAGCGATGCAGCGCCTTTTTACGAAGGTCAGCGATGGAGCATGAACCTCACACCACAGACAGTGAGAGACACGGCCGGCCTTTGATAACCCAGTTAGTCCACTGGGGTGGGACAGTGACAACCCGGTGAGAGTGGTGCTTGAACCTCCAACCTTGGGATCAGTGATCCAGCACCTTTACCACCGGACCAGCACTGCCCAGTAGTTGTATTTGTTTGGAAAATAATCTTTGAAAATAAACATTGGTTGCATTTGTTTATCTTGTAGATATTCTGCGACGATCTAAATTCACTTCAGGATTGGTCGGGGTTGGTCTGTGGGTGTGGTCTTGAGCAGACACCAGTCAAAACATGAAGAGCAACCACTTTGAAATGCCGTGACTCGCCACGCGATTCGCTGACTGCCTGATAAGTTAACTTCCTTGAAATTATTCGAGAAAAGGCTTCTTATAACAGAATTAGTTTGCGTTCGTCTGGTAGCGTCTGTAAACACAAGCGCATCCTCATCAGGTCACGGGTGTCTCAGGAGAAGTCACGCTCCACTCCCTGTTTGCCGCCGCTCCTCGGTTTCGCGTTTAATTACGCTGCTCCTGTGATTACCAGGTAAAGCAAATTATGCCCTTTGGTTTGGCAGCAGATAAATCTTGCCTTCAATTTGCCATAATGGCCCGTGTAATTTTTAAGGCGCGCCTACACGTTTTGCTCTTTTCGCAGCATCATTAGTGGCTCGGCGTATTAGATATACGTTGTGGCGGCTTAATTTGGTCTCACAGGAGCACTTGCAGGGATGCAGCTGCTGGCGGGTTTCTTACCGGAGCCTCTTTATTTGTTTCTTTTAGATCTGCGTGATAGAATGAGATCTAGAGGGACGTAAGGGTCAACGCCTCGGTGGAATTCCTTGAATAAAAATCCGAGCGGATCACTGGGAAAGTTGTTAGGAAAGAGGCCGCGGAGACACCGAGTTTACGCGGATTATTCAGTGCCGGGTTCTGCGAATTCTTTGGCTTTAACCCGATCTATGATTTGTGTGAGGTCGACATTAAAGTGTTCCAATCCCTTATTGGTTTTCATTGGGTTTCTTCCAAGCGTTGGCCTCCATTTTCTTCTCCTTCTTCTTCTTGCTCCTCTTCCTCTTTCTGAGCATGATGGAATATTTTCCTCAAATCCTCCCCGAATCTGCACCTTGCAAGCCGGATGTTGAAGACGCGAGCCGTACATTAACCGCATTCCTATAGCTTTGCCAAGCCGAGCATGACAAAGCCGTATTCTTTATGGATGATGTCAGATTTATCTGCTAACACATGTCCCCGTGTGTGTGTGAGCCTCCCAGGCGGAGACCTGCTGAACATCTGGAGGCGTTCAGAGGCCACGGGCGCTCTCGACATCTCGCTGTTATTTCAACACACACCATTACCGCACAATCTCTCCTTTCTCCTTCCATCCATCCTTTCCCTCCAAAACAGCCTCCCTCTGGTCAACCGGAGAGCGAACAACAGGGCTCTGACACCCACTGCGAGCGAAACCCTTCTCCCTGATGCCGCGAGACGTTGGAGGAGGAAGAAATAGGCCCGTCTGTATGTCGGGCTTTCCGTGGGGAGCCATAGCTTTGGACGCAGGCCCAGATCAATGTGACCTAAATTCAAATTGCGAATTAGAGGGCTGTCAGTGGGAAAGGACACTCTGCAAATGAGCTCAGGCAGCATGGGGCCCCCGGGGACCGCCGGCGAACCAGGTTCTCCCCCCTTTCCCCACCCCAC
>CM045740.1:5703312-5705812 GCA_024760905.1 Plotosus lineatus
GTCTGTTTTCTTCGTGTTTAATCTGTCAGGGAGTCCCTCAAAAAACGATTGGACCTTTGACCCTCTGAAAGACGGTAAATCGTGTCAAAAACACACAGCTGCAGCAACACGAGACGAGGATTCGGGGCCGCAGTTCGGTTGGAATACGAAGAGGAATGGTATTTCCGAGTGCAGCGTTGCGGAATCAGGGAATTTATCTGAGATCAATTAGAACTGAGATGAGTTCACTTGGCTGGATTTCGTGTGAGCCGCGAGATGAAAGGAGACGGTGCTGATCGCGAGGGTAATGTGAGAAATCTGAAAACAAACAATTAGTGAGAAATAGACGGAAACCTCGCACCGAATCAATTCCGACACGTCATGTGGCCTAACCCTTTACAGCGCCGACTGAGGAAGCTTCGTGTCCATCTTGTGATGTAAACATTAACATTATCTGCAAAGGATTGTGGTCTTGTATTTCTGACTGTGCAGAGGTATAATGAGATATGTATCACGTTGGGACTTCTTCGTCCTCAAGACATCAGAAAACCTCAATGGGTTCACTGGAGATTTTTTCCAAAAATATGAATGAAAACTTTACCATATGATGTAGTATACACTTTCCTTTTAGCTCTGGCCAATCAGAGTTGAGTATTCAGAAAAGCTGTGGTTTAAAGGTAATGTTTGTCGACAAGTTGAACCAAATTCGAGTAGCTGACAGTTAATCACGAACCATCACTTATTTTTACTGCCGTGCTTCACAATTCTTTTCTGTCACGCCCCTCCTAGGTAGAGGACCCCGCCCCAATATAAAAACTGCAGTGTTATTTGTCTAAAAATTGTTGTAAGTAATCCTCTGTAGAACCTTATTCTATCCTTATTAACATAATAAATCATTATCATTATAGAATACAAAAAATGAAGAAATGTATATATATATATATATACATATCTATACATATCTTCTTCTTTTACTTTCAGCTGCTCCCTTCAGGGGTCGCCAAAGCAAATCATCCGCCTCCATCTCACCCTGTCCTCTGCATCTTCTTTTCTGACTCCAACGACCTTCATGTCTTCCTTCACCAAACCATCTCAATCTAGCCTCTCTGACTCTGTCTCCAAAACATCTTACATGGGCTGTCCATCTGATATACTCATTTCTGATTCTATCCATCCTCGTTACTCCCAGAGAGAACCTCAACATTTTCATCTCCGCGACTTCCAGCTCTGCCTCCTGCCTTTTCCTCAGTGCCACTGTTTCTAAGCCATACAACATTGCTGGCCTCACCACCATCTTGTACACTTTTCCCTTCATTCTTGCTGACACTCTCCTATCGCACTTCACACCGGACACTTTTCTCCAACCATTCCAGCCTGCCTGCACACGCTTCTTCACCTCTTTTCCACACTCTCCGTTGCTCTGGATTGTTGAGCCTAAGTACTTAAAATCCTCCACTTTCGTTATCTCTGCTCCCTGTAACCTCACCGTTCCTCTTGGGTCCTTCTCATTCACACACATGTATTCTGATTTTCTGAGGCTAACCTTCAGTCCTCTCCTTTCCAGGGCATACCTCCACCTCTCTAGATTTTCCTGCACTTGTTCTCTGCTCTCACTACAGATCACAATGTCATCTGCAAACATCATAGTCCATGGAGATTCTTGTCTCACCTCGTCTGTCAGCCTGTCCATCACCATAGCAAACAAGAAGGGGCTCAGAGCTGACCCTTGATGCAGTCCCACCTCCACCTTGAACTCTTCTGTCACACCGACAGCACACCTCACCACTGTCTTACATCTCTCATACATGTCTTACACCACTCTAACATACTTCTCTGCCACTCCAGACTTCCTCATGCAATACCACAGTTCTTCTCTTGGCACCCTGTCATATGCTTTTTCCAGATCAACAAAGGCACAATGTAGCTCCCTCTGACCTTCTCTGTACTTCTCTGTTAACATCCTCAAAGCAAACATTGCATCTGTGATGCTCTTTCTTGGCATGAAACCAAACTGTTGTTCACAAATGCTGACCTCTGCCCTTAGTCTAGCTTCCACTATTCTTTCCCATGACTTCATCTTATGGCTCATCAACTTTATCCCTCTGTAGTTGCTGCAACTCTGCACGTCTCCCTTGTTCTTAAAAATGGGCACCCGCACACTTCTCCTCCACTCCTCCGGCATGTGCTCACTCTCTAGGACCTTGTTGAATGTTCTTGTCAGAAAATCTACTGCTACCTCTCCTAGACACTTCCATACCTCCACATGTATGTCATCAGGACCAACTGCCTTTCCATTCTTCATCCTCTTCAATGCCCTTCTCACTTCACCCTTACTGATCTTTGCTACATCCTGCTCCTCAATGGTCACCTCTTCTACTCTTTTTTCTCTCTCATTTTCCTCATTCATCAGCTCTTCAAAGTACTCTTTCCATCTTCCCAGCAAACTTCTGTCATCAGTCAATACATTTCCCTCTCTGTCCTTTATCAATCTAACTTGCTGCACGTCCTTCCCATCTCTATT
>CM045740.1:5710812-5725812 GCA_024760905.1 Plotosus lineatus
TCCTGGATGTACTACGCCCTCACTCAGAGTGGGCTGAGATGGGCACCAGCCTCCCTGCGACCGTAATTAGGATTAAACAGTTCAGAAAATGAATGGATGGATGACTTTAGCCTGGTTTCATATGTATTAGTAAATAATGTGAGCCTTTGCCCGAGTACCATAGCCAGATTCTCTACAGTAGCATCTAAATAAAAAAAGGAAATTGCCTCACTAACACACACACACACACACACACACACACACACACACACACACACACACACACACACACACACACACACATTTGAATTTAGAAGGTGATCTGTCAGCATCCAGTCTCTTTCTGCTGGGTTTTGTGCATTTATTTCAGAACAATGTTCATGAAACTCATAATTAAAAGCGATTAGTTGCCCTGTGGCCTGATGGTCCTCACGGAGAAAGCTGCAAAAGTCAGAAATCTCAGCGGCCCACCGTGACTCCCACACTGCGGAGCAGATGTCTAAGCTGCCTTTGTGTACATCACAGATTAGCATGACAAAATAATCCATTAAGTGCATTATGTACGCTCAAAGCACTTCATATTCAATGTGGACTGACACGGCTTTATTAGGCATGATGAGGTCATAGAGTGCTGGAACCAATATTGAGCTTCCCTGAGTTCTCGTCTCTCTGACCGCTCTCACCTTGGCCTTGTTTGAAATAACAGATCTGTGAGGTATCGCACTAATGAAAACTTTCCTAGCTGCATTTAGACCCGGGGCCACATCCATACTGAGTGTGTCCACATCGAGGTTTACCCCGTCTTTATACGTTCCATATGTCAACACATTACATTATACACAATAATCCCGAGAGATTCGGGGGAAATTATTGGCTGATGAGTGCTGGTATCATTTCAATAATTGGATGGTACACTTTGTGGACAATCTCAAAACAAATAGCTTGTTGGCCCTCTGTCTGCCGGAGGCATAGTAACAAGATGTACCAATCAACCGTCTCTTTAACAATAGAGCCCAGAGAACAGATGCAACAAACCTGCCCCAACCATTCAATACCACATGGATCAATGGGGGGAAGGGGCGGGTTTGGAGTGTTTATCAAAGAAATTACTGATCATAACATCATCCTTATGGGTCTCCAAAGAAACACTGAGCCCATCTTGCAGATTACTGCTTGATGAGAAAAAATGCAATTAAAATGTCAAATTCTTTTTATTAGAAGGCGCCTGCCCTGTCGAGTCGAGTGTCCCCAGGAGTCGCAAGCAAGCATTAAATGGAGAGCAAAACAGAAACATGCAGAACGAATTAGGGAATGAAACTGTAAGAGGAAAACAACAAATTCTGCCTGGTGGAACCGTTGTTTGTACAGCCGGTTGACGAGGTCTGGTCCTGCGAAGCAGTACTCAATGGCTGTCAATATTATCATAAGAGCGGCTCAGAAGACTTGCACTTGGCTACTGATTATTGGTTTTCGAACAGACCGTACAAAACCTTCTCAATCTTGCTGGGTCGAACGTAAGTCCTTCTCAGGAACCCAGCAGTGGCAGCCCGGCAGCGCTGAGATTTGAAATCACAACCCCTTCAGTCTTAAACCAACCCTCGACCCACTTCACCCCTTATGTATGAGACACCAGTACCGATCTGTAATTCATTCATGCATTGATTTGCTGAACCTCTTGGAGGCTGGCGTCCATCTCGGCCAACTCTGGGTGAAGACGAGGTACACCCTGAATACCTCGCTGACACGCGCACAAAACCATTCACAGTCATGTCCACACCTTGCCGCAATTTGGACAATCCGATTAGCCGAATGCATGTTGGAGGAAACCGGAGTACCTGAAGGAAACCCAAGAACTGAACAAAGCAACGCCCTCGCCATGCACAGGACTTCAACCCAGGAACGTGTTGCCGTGAGGCAGACGTGCTCGCTTGACTGTGTGGAAATCCAACAGACAGCAAGTTTGCCAAGAGCTTAGACCAGTGAGTGTCCTGGGTGTATCAGGCCAAGGCCAGTGCTTTATACAGGTTATTCTCTTGGGCAGATGTGGTCTTGACGTGTCACCTAAATAGAGTCACAGGGTAACCAGTGAAAGAACCAACCAGTGAAAGAACCAAGCGGATCAAGAACATGGTGGACTGGTTTCTGCCCTCCCATACCCCCACCACCACCACCACCACCACCACCACCCCACCCCCACCCCCCGCTTCGAGCACTTGTACCACTTCCTGGTTTAAATCAAGGCTAAAGAACCTGAAAGATTGATTGGATTGCAAATGGATCTAATTAACAAAAGTTTTAAATGACTCGCCATTGGTTAATTTCTCCTCTTCTTTTTCCTTTCATGTGTGTTATGATTTTAAGTCAGCTAATTAGTTCATTCGTTCAGAATTAATAATTTACTATGGAAATGTTGACGGCATAATGACCTTTAAAAGTCTCATTTGTTGTGCTCGGCCTGGTAAGATGACACCAGCGTGGTGGGCAGAACTGGAAACAAAAGAGGAAGAAATAGAAGGTTGTTAATGGATTTTAACAATAGGTCCCCTGTGTATTCATTAGCATGAGCGGTTTGAATTATTTTACAGCCATTTGTAATTAGTATGCGTGAGAGTTATTGCCATAATCATCGTCAAGTTCTCCTCTGGATTCCTTTGGTTAACAATTAAACTTTGCTGTTCTTATAGTTGGTGTGGGGAAACGGACATCCGTAAAGCTCACACTTGCAAAACTAATAAAACTGTAGGGTTCCTTTAGGAGGAGTTTGATCATTTCATAGTTATGAGATTTTGTTCAAAGTTCAAAGCAGCTCTTGGTACAGCTATTGCGGCCGGCTTCGGCTAGCCTGGAGATGGCTGGGATGAGTTTCGATGAGTTCAGGTCGAAATGACTTATTACAGTTCATTAATTCTCTTTGTGTAAATGCTGGTACGTTTGTATGTCGCCCAATAGAAAGTTTGTAGTCTCCTCATGGTGCATTTGAATTCGGCTCAGGGTTGGATAATTAATAGCTGTATTAATAAGCATTATTGTTCTGTGCTGCCGGTTTTGTCATGTTGGTTGCACGCAAAGATTCCAGATATGTTCACTCCACAATGATTTGCTGAATCACTGGATCCTATTCAGGTCGCGGATGGGATGGGGCGTATCTCAGCTGACTGTGGTCAAAAGGTTTGATGCACCTAATTCAGCTCACCGGTCAGTCAAAGGGCCAACACACCCACAACCGGATCGCCTTCAGGAGTTTTCATCATGAGTCTGACCGGTGCCCTCAAGCCCTCACCGAAAATAAATAACAGCTGGGCTCCACCCAGAAAACGCTTCTCCTTTTGGACCGTACTCTCGCTTCCACGCTCACTGTCGCACAACCACTCCCAGATTATTCATTTCTTCTACCACCAAAACCCCTCGGACTCCTGAGCAGGCAAACCTTTTTAGCATGTCCTAGGCAAGCTAAGGGCAAGGTGTACTGGGTGCCAAGGGTTTTAAAAGTCAACCAATAAGAAGGGAGTTAAAGCAGTGAGGAGCAAGCAGGAATGAGGATGGACTCCGTCACCCATGGGCCTCAGTCCTTCTCATCACACTTCATCATTTTTTGAGCTGGGGCCATTCTCTCGCCCCAGTCCTGCCGCAGCTTTTATTTCCTCTTCTTTTAGTGCCCATCTAATGGCTTATTTATTACATCCATACTTTATAAGGAGGATCCTGTGTGGCCTAATTAAGGGCCACGCTTCTTTAGAATTCTATGATAATTATGAGCCTTCGTTGTTTTAATATTAGTCCTCGCCAGGCTGGAACTCTTATTCGCTCGCCGTCCTCCCAGAGGAGGCTTTTTTTATAGGACTGATGAAGCTGGGGCAGAATGATGGTAGATGTTTATATGGCTGCTCTGAAAGTTGAGTCTCCTCCAGTCTCTTGTTTCAAAAAGTCCTTCAGCAGGCCGCATACAGGTGGAGAAACTTGGCCGCAATAACAGCCGACTTCAAGGCCTTACATTCCCTTCGAAGATCGTGTTCGGTTCAGAAAACATTTTCAAATTCGGGGGGTGGGGGATTAGTGGTGGTCCGATTCTTTCCCATTTATTCCCATTCCTGCTTATGCACACACACACACACACACACACACACACACACACACACACACACACACACACACACACACACACACACGCATACACACATGAGACCCTTCAAGTGTGGGAAGAAGTTTAAGCGCACCATTTCTGTCAGTGTTTTAGAAAAGATAAATTGTCCATTTTGAGATCCATGTTACAATCGGATCGCTGTGGAATTTAAAGAGATGGCCCGGCTCGCAGGGAGGGGACGATGCTAAGTGGAGAACGAGGTTAAGCGTGAACACTGTGTTCGCTTGTATTTCTTAACAGGAGCGCTTTCGAGTTCAGCTGCTGTATAAACATTTCTCATCAGGCAGGAATGTTCCCGAAGGAAAAGCCATGGTTCGGAATAAGTTCTTGTGAGAGGCGGAAAGGTCTTGGAGGCAAAACTTTACACCATGTGCTTTGTATGTTCTGACAGAAAAGATATACATCACGATATTTAGAGATTTTCTGGGGTTGTTGTTGTTGACCCCCACACCCCACACCCCACCCCGATCCGCTGGCTTGGGCATCAGATTATATTCAGACGGAATCGGAATACAGAACGTAGTGGACAGTTTTTATTGACTGTGTAGTTCTGGAAAGACGTTTCCGCTCACAGACAGTAACGCTGTATAAATGGGCTGAAGATAATTGCTGGTGGTTCTCTAGAGACGCCCTGGAATGCTTGAATGGCATTTCTCATATTTCTACAACATGTTAATGGTTTCAATCCAATCACTTGTGCAGAAACATGAAAACATACACAGTGCAATCACTCCTGCACAAATCCTGCAGAACCCAGAGAGCGATCGATATTATAACCCACACGAGCTCACGTTCTACACGTGCATACGGTTAGCCTTTACTCAAAAAAACTGAGAAATACTTTCTGCAGTGCGTCAGGAACATACATGTTACAAAAAGAAAACAACCAACTTCTAACCAATTCATACCTACTGGGGTCCAAGTTGAGGCTGAGCCCATCTCGACTCACTCAACCCCTTTCCTTTCCAGTTTCCTTCCAGAGACCTAAAACGTGCACATTAGGTGAATTTGGCCATTCTAAATTGCCCCTACTTGTGAGTCGTAATGCTTGTGTGCGTTGCCTTGCCATGGTCTGACGAGCTGTTCAGGGTGTACCCTACCTTTTCCCAGTGTTGGCTGAGATAGGCCTCAGCCTTTTGGCAACCCTAAGTGGTTTAGTAAATGAGTAAATTTTCTTTAAAGTGTACCTGTGGTGAACTAGTGTTACTCACCCATCTGAACCAACTCTAGGAGAGGGCAGACTACACCCTGGACAGCTCACCAGGCCACCGTCGGGCAGAAACACGCTGACGGCTATGCAGCTCCTCTTGACAAAAGTCAGCAATGGTTCTTTTCCATGAACCTCTCACCATAGACAGTGAGAGACACGGCCGGCTCTCGATAACCCAGTTAGTGCACTGGGGGGACATGACAACCTTGTGGAGAGTGGGACTCAAACCCCCAACCTTAGGATCAGAGCTCCAGCATCTTTTACCACCAGGCTACCACTGCCAGGCTTTAAAACGATCATATACATCAGTATTGATCCGTCCTTGTCCTTTGTGCAACTACATGTGAGTGCATGCTCAGAGACATCTTGTGTTTCTGATTGGCTGGGCAACGTCTCTGACGCTGTGCCTCATAACACATTATCGGCCAGTGTTACACAACAAGTGCAGATATCACAGAAAACATTTCTGTTTGTTCCTAAAACCAACTGATGACAAGAAAACCGAGTCAAGCAAAACGTTAGCTGATGATGCTATGCTGGGGTTACTGTCACGCTCATCTCTGGCAGTGCTCTCATACTTGGAGTCACTAGAATGTGAAGTCTCCCTGTCTCTACAAGAGTCTCCTCCCTCGCTGGTTCAAATACGTCATTACAACCATTTCCTCCAAATCGCTGCTATAGTTTCTTCATGAAAATATTTTTAATGACTTAAAATGTCACTCAGTTAATAGATCTGCTTGTTTACTTGCGTTGGAAAAAACGGACGAACATGTTGACATCACCACTGGGGAAATGCCTGCTATCCATAGCTGCAGCCTCCATCGGTAATGCAAGTAATAAAATTACACCGGGATGCTTTGCTTTTGATGCTAATTTATGTTAAATAAGTTTCTGTACCTCTTAAACCTATTACACACACACACACACACACACACACACAAACACACACACACACACACACACACAGATTCTGCGATGAATAATACTGGGACTCTAAACCTAAAGGAACCCGTGGAAGGTTGAATTGTAATAGACTGTAACCATGTTGTAAGTGCTGATGACTCCTTATTGCTCCTCTTCATCACCTGACTCTCGCTGAGGTATGTCTGACTTCTATCGAAGCCTCGAGCCACCGAAAGCCAGCTTTTCACGATCTGCTCTTCGACTTATCCTTAACATGTCTTTGGGTGCCGCGGATGCTTCATTGTGTCTCCCGTCGTGCTGTAAATCTGCCAGAGAACATGGACGTCTCTTCCTCTGCCAGGGCTCGGGCCAAATCCCTGACTTGGCTGCTGTTGCTCTCTTTTGGCAGGTGGCTGGAGCTCACGTCTGCTCACTCTATCAGAGGTATTAGGTACTTCTTAACGTCCTTCCCTCATCTCCTTTCCCCTCCATTTCCTCCTGCTCATTAGGCACTTCGGATTCCATTCGCTTAGCGAACGAGCTGAGGGAGGCTGTGTGTGAACACACCCGGGCTTCCAATTGATTTATTATCTCAGATTCGAACCTGGGAGATCCTCATCAGGTCTTTGCTCATTCAGTAGGCAAACTCTCCGTTCTGTTTTTCACCTGGAAAAAAAAAAACCTGCACTTCGTCCGCCGTGACTTTGCTCTGTGAGAAAAAACAAAACAGACCTTGAAAGTTTCAAACACGAGCAGCTTGGGAGAACTTTTGCAAATTAGCCAGATGTGTTAGTAGGACAGTCCCTGGTTAGATGATTTAAAACCTGTTTGTTTGGACGTGACCGCTGTTATCCGATCTGGCTCGCTTTCCTTTTCGCTTATGTTCTCCTCAACTGGATCATCTTATCAAACCTCCAAAGCCTCAAATGACCATCATTTTTAAATTAACGTCCCTTCTTTGGAACCTCCTTTCATAAATAAGCCTTAACAAGACCATGGTGTTGTAAATTCAGTCACAGAAATAAAATATATATCAGTAAGGAAAAATTTACAAAAACAAGTTACAATTGAATTAAAAGTGACGGCTGGATTCAGGCGCTTCGGAGCTTACGAGCAGGTCCAACAGGTTTAAAGCAGCAAACAAACAAACAAACAAATAACTGGAGGCTGCGTCACGGAGGATATTTTCACAAATTAATATCAAAAATAAATTATTTGTGAAACACTGGCTCCATATTCACAAATAATTATGATAATACTTTTAAATTATTCAACAACAACAACAACAAGAACAACAACAACAACAACAATAATAATAATAATAATAATAATAATAATAATAATAATAATAATAATAATAATAATAATAATCCAATTAAATGCCTTTATTGTCATTGTAAATACAAAGAGTCTTGGGAGCACTAGAGCCTATTGCAGCCAACTCTGGGCAATGGCACAGTAAACCACGAACAACTCTTCAGGGCATCACAGGGCCAACATATACACCATTCGAGTCCTGGAGTTTTTCTCTGATTAGCTGTGTCGAGCCATGGCCTCCCCCGGTCTCTACCCAGTCCAATGGCATTCACTCACTCATTCGCCAAACCACATCTCAGGCGATTCTGGGTGAAACTGGATACACCCTGAACAGCTTGCAAGTCCATCTCCGGACCAACACACACACACACACACACACACACACACACACACACACACACACACACACAGAGAGAGAACAATTGGCACTCATACTGTGTCCTGGGACGATTCAGAACAGCTGAATTCAGATTGCCTTTGAATTGTGGGAGGAAACTGGAATACCCGGAGGAAGCCCACACGAGCACACAGAGACCATGCAAACTCCTGTCCTGTTCATGGCTTCCAGGCTGGTGGCGCTCCTTCGGGCATCTGGCTGTGCTCATTATAAACAGTTTTCCCATCGACGCTCGCTCGATTTGACAAAGTCACGATCTCTCACTTGGCGTAAAGTTACAAGGGAAACATTGACTAAAGGAGTCGCCGTGAATGACTGCAAATAAAAGTGGGTCGAAACCCTGGCCTGAAACCCAATCTCAGGGTCCCATGCGCATTTGGTTTTCATTATTTTGCTCAGAAATTTAACAATAGCACCCAGGGATTAAGTCATGGGGCAGGGCGCAGCCAAGCCAAACATCCTGCCTCCCTCAGAAAAATGGAGACTGATGAAAAAGGGAAACAGGTGGAACGAACGCTCTTTGTATGTTTTGTTTCTTGAGCCGAGGTGTCATGCGCCGCGTTTGTCTTCGGCTGAGGACGTGCTTTTGGCAACGAAAGACAAAATGGACAAAAACACCCAGAGCAAGGAGTGTTTCACAGCGCCGCACAAACCATATTCATGTTCTTTCAGAGAGGAAGTGATAATATTTCTTCTTTGACAGAAAGACAATCTATCGAAGTGACGTATGGAACTGCGGAAAGATGAACAGATGACCCGAGCCTAGTACAGTGATGATGGCAAGCAGGAAATACTAAATAAATATATTACTACTACTACTACTACTACTACAAATAATAATAACAATAATAATAATAATAATAATAATAATAATAATAATAATAATAATAATAATAATAATAATCCAATTAATACTGTTACTACTAATAAACAGATGCTTGTTCATGCTTGACTGAAATCCAATCTTCATCAGCATAATTATTATTTATAATTAAGGCTTAATTAGATTTATATATATATATATGTGTGTGTGTGTGTGTGTGTGTGTGTGTGTGTGTGTGTGTGTGTGTGTGTGTGAGTGTGTGTGTTTTAATCAATTTAATTTATAAATTTCTAAACCCCTTCAAGTTTCCTTGCACGCAGGAAGACTGGAGCCCATTCCAGCCAGCACTGGCAAAGACAGGATACACCCTGAACAGCTCACCAGTCAATCTCAGGAGTCTAATGTGCATGTTTTTGGACTGTGGGAGGAAACCGGAGTACACTGTGGAAACCCACACAAGAACAGGGAGAACTTGCAAACTCCCCACAGAAACACCTTTTCCGAGCCTGGGACTCGAACCCAGGATTTTCTTACTGTGAGCCGGATATGCTGGACAAAATGGATATTTTTTTAAAGTAATTTGTATGATTTAATTTTTTATGTCACATTATTAAAGAGGAAAAAATGAAAAAAAAAAAATAATAAATAATAATAATAATAATAATAGCAGCACAGTGGTGTAGCGGTTCACACGTTTGTCTCACAGCAAGAAGGTCCTGGGTTCAATTCCGAGCTCATATCTATCTGTATGGAGTTTGTGTATTCTCACCGAGCTTGCGGGGATTTCCTTTGGATTCTCCAGTTTCCTCCTACAGTCAAGACTTGGGCTGATTTGGCCTGGCGGTGCCCATCCCTCTCTCCAGGTCGTGGAAACACACTGACAGCTTTGCAGCCTCCTCTTTACGAAAGTCAGCAATGGTTCTTTTACATCAACCTCTCACCATAGACAGTGACAGACATGGCCCGCCTTTGATAACCCAGTTAGCTGCACTGGGGGCGACAGTGGCAACCTTGTGGGGACTCGAACCCCCAACCTTAGGATCAGTGATCTTGCGCCCTATCCTCTAGTCCACCACTGCCCTCCTGATTAGGATTAAGTGGCTTTAAAAATGATATCTGGTGAAAATAAAGATGACAGGAACACCGTCTATAAGGAAGGCATTGCTTGATTGAAACGTATATAATGAATTAAATGTTGAAGAGGTTTGAAGAGTTGTGACAGAAGGTGCTGTGGTTTTTCCACCTGCGCTGTGAAGTCATGTTGAATGCAGTGTTTCGACATCATATGATTCAGCAACACCTGTCATTCCTGGTGTTATCGGTCTCATCAGAGCTAGCAAGCTCGTCAACATCACCGCCCTCCCTCTCCTAACTCCATCCGGCAGGGGAGGTGATGCAACACTCTCTGGGACACAAGCTTCAGCCGTCCAGCTACCAGTTTACATCTCTGACAGTTTCTTATGGTGATGATGATGATGATGATGATGATGATGATGATGATGATGATGATGATAATGATGATGATGATCAAACTTTCGAACACTAGTTGACAGACTTTCCCTCTCCGCATGGCACAACATTCTCATTCCAGATAATAACTTATTTCAGCTAGCATACAGCTAAACTTTTCTTGCTTACATTTGATTTAAATGCTGATATTGTTCGTCGTTCATTTTCTGTAACTGCTTAATCCTATTTAGGGTCACGGGGAGACTGGCGCCCATCCCAGCCAACTACAAGCGAGGCCAGTGTAAACCCTGAACGGCTTCCCAGAACCTTGGGATCAGTGATCTAGCACCTTTACCACCAGGGCACCACTGCCCCTAAATGCTGACATGTACACGCTAAATATGTTGGCATCTGATTGGCATACGCTCACCTCCATGTCTTTCAAAGCAATCACTGACTAATAATGGCTATAGGTGAGCTTGTGCGTACAAGGGGTGCATTGTGCTTTCTCGTCCAGTGTGTCAGGTCACTCCTGATTAAGCATGCACAGCAGTTTGTAAAGATGCAGGTGGCAACATCATGTCCCAGCAGGCAGTGCATGCTGGTTTTACTACTGGTTAATGATGATTGCATGAGAGGAACACTATACTTTATGGGTGGTAATTGGCTACGACTAAATTAAGAGGGTGGGAAGTGGGGGAAATGGGGGGTGGGGTGATTACTATTTTGATTAAGAAGCAATTTTATCTAAATTCCGCAATTATTTAATTACCAGTGTTCTGAAAATATCTAACCTCGGTTTCTAACAGTTCATTCTGTGTTTTGTTGATGGACTTTTTTGTGCATTTACAGCCCAAAATAAAAATAAAAATAAATTTGTGAGGATTGCAGTGCATGTCAGTCACATCTTGCTTCTCCTTCTTTCTGATGAAAGTTTCTTTGCTCCATTTCTTCCCCTCTGCTCTTCCATCTCGTGTGAGAAGTTTCCACTCCATGAGAAACGGGGCTTTCCCCACTTTAAGGACATTTCCTATGGCTTGTTCTCAGCATCTTTCACACTCACACGCCCGCGTTTGTGTTTCTAACGAAATCAGCCGTAAAACGCCCACATCATAGAACCCATGCAGAACCAGCTTCTCCTTTCAGGCTCTTTTCCTTTCCTTATAAAAAGTTAACTACGGAAATCCTGACTGAATCAGAATTAAAACGTCATCTCACACACAGCTCGGATGGTTCCGCTTCCTCCACGGCTCGGTAGCTGGCGACAAACCTCTTGGCGCCGTTAAATAGACAGAACCATGGGAAAAAGCTCTTCGGGAACACACCGAGGCTCAGATTCCTCGAGGTTTCTTTGGCTACTCGTCGGTTTTCTCAGACACAATCCAGAACCCTCAGAGTTTTCAACTGAACTTTTTGTTGTTGTTAAAAATGTAACTAAACTAGCCCTGCGATGGATTGGCCACCTTCCCAGAGTGTATCCCGCCTTTCACTGGGAATCAGCTGGGATTGATTCCAGCTCACCCACAACCCTGATGGGGAAGCGATATCGGAAATGGATGGATTATGCTGCAAGGCTAATGGAGGTCAAAGGTCTCGGTACTGCATGGCAACCTTCCAAGTTTTCCACGTGTTCCTAAAATTAAGCTAATCTATAGCCAATTACGTATACTAGCATTATACAGTGGATACAACTGCAACACACTCAGGCCTTGAAATCAGTCTTATAATTCAAACATGTTCCATTCTGGAGTTCTGCGAGAGAGTCATTGCACTGGCAGGTTATGCCACTGGCACCGAAGGACTGTAATAATTTGCCTCTGTGACACTGCTATGACTTTACAGAAGATTATCCAATAGCAATAAACGTACACTCATCTCTCACTCATTTATGGTACCACCCACTCAGGTCATAGGTAGGCTGGACACTATCATAGCCGACCCTGGAAGAAGGCAGTGTACAGCTTGTCAGACCATGACAGGACCAATACACATTCACTTACACATACTGGCAATTACGAACAACCAATTAGCCCTAATGTGCAAGAAAACGTACACAAGCCCTGGAAGAACATGAACACCATACAGAAAGTCCCTCACCAAATCCAAGATTCAAACCCAGGACCTTCCTGCTGAGAGCTGGATGCACTAACCCAGAGGTCCCCAACCTTTTTAATCACTGCGGACCGGTCGATACTTGACAATTTTACCGCGAACCGGAGGGTTTGGGGGGGGGGGGGGGGCATAGGTTGTTTATAATATAAACAATCACTGATGAACCTGTAACTCAGGTAGGAATCTTGGTATTTTATTTTAAATGCAGTTTTCTTTTTGCAGGCAGTCCGTGACCCTTCTGCTGTCTCATCATTGTCTCGTTTACCTTTTCCAAAAAGAACTCTCCAGTCAGCTCTGTTTCTGGCTCATTTTGCAAGAACTAGCTTGCATTGCTGCTGCAGAATAAATGTGCGCCAAAGAGACAAGCGAGGAAGTTAGGTGAGGGCGGAAGTGGTTGTCTTTCAAAATAAGTCACCTGGAAGCAAAAACATATTTTTATATATATTTTCATCACAATTATTCATTCTTTGCGGCCTGGTACAAAACGATCCATGGACCGGTACCAGTCTGGGGCCCGGTGGTTGGGGACCCCTTCACTAACCACTAGCCAAAGTACCCATCAAATGTACAGTCGACTTAAACTCTTTAATATTATTGATTTATTTGTTTGTTATTAGGCTTATAAAGAGCACAACCATTTACTCATGTTAGCATAATGCATTTACCAATGCTAGCTAGCAAGACACTGAATTATTAAACGCAAGCTAGATGTAGGTGCTAAGTGTTGCTAGCGCGCCAAACTTAGTACTGTCAACTGTAGTCAATTTAGACATTAATCTGGGTGTTCAGGGAGTGTTCCTGAGCCAGATACTGTACCTTTCTCTGGAAGTAAAGTGAAACCATACTAGCTAGTTTGCGTTCATTAACTGGCCAGATTTTGTATTTTCAACTGTAAGCAAAGCTAGACACTGGTAGCTGGGTAATTAGTGGCTACTAGTCTGAGAAAATTGGACAAATAGTTGTGACAACCATAGCCTTCCAGATACAGTACAGAGACACTTTCAAAATAACCCAAAGGTTTTGATGCGTGTGCTAATTAAAGAACCGCACAGGAAACCCAATAACCTCCAACCACAAAACCGAGAAGAACAACAAGAGCGCCGCCCAACAGATCCCTAAACAACGACTCCAATCAAGCAGAAATGAGACCCAGGTGTGCATCACCGCAAGTATTCGGAAAAAAGAGGTTGGCGCCACGGAAATTGGAAGTCTAAGGTGGCCATATTTGTGGGGCTACAGTGCATTTTGGGAAAATTATAGTTTCATTGATGAATAATCATTTATAATACGCTTTTGTTTGGAGTTTTTACCAGGAATTTTCCAAAGAACTCCAAATTATTTTACATGCATTATTTTGTGTTTGTTCAGATAGGGAGCAGAAATTATTATCAAATTATTTAATTTTTACCAAACCAGTCAGACTTACAGAAGCTGTATATTTTTGCACAGGAATGTTTAAACCTGCGTTATATAGCTGGATAAATGCGGCGGTTTCTAGAGCAATAGTTTATTTTTTGCATGTTGCTCCCCGTGTTCCCGCAGTCGAAAAAACATGTATAGTAGACTGATTGGCTGGACCAAATTGCCCCTAGGTGTGAGTGGGAATGTGAATTGTTTTGTGTGTGTGTGTGTGTGTGTGTGTGTGTGTGTGTGTGTGTGTGTGTGTGTTGACCCTGCAATGGCTTGCTGAGCTGTCCAGGGTGTACCCCGTCTCAGCCAGTCAGAGTTAGAGTTGGCTGAGATGGGCATTGTCGTCCAAAGCCGGGAGTCCACAGGAGCTAATTGGCTGAGCTCTAACCGGAGGGAAGGATGGCATATGCTCACTCCCCTGTCACTCACAGCGATTGCCAATCAATCATGGTCATCTTTGAGCTCATTTGTACGAGGAGCAGGACAGCTCTTTCCCTCCGAGTGTGTTAGACCGACCCCAAAATACGCATTCACCACAGTTCGAAAAGAGGTGGGTGGCTAGCATGTGTGTGTTTTCGCCCCTCGCTGGTTGGTGGTGGTTGTGTGATAGGAAAGGAAATACCTGATGGGTGGGAGTTGAACACAAATAAATTAGGGGGGGAAATGAGGAGAAATGGAAAAAATAAATAAATAAAATAAATGAATCATATTTTAATAGTGCTGGTAGTGATGGGGTTTAGATTTTGTTTTGCTCAAGTCTCAGGAAGGCTGGAGCCTATCTCAGCCAGCACTGAACGATGGTGGAGTACATCCTGAAGAGTTCACCAGTCCATCACTGGGTCAATACACACAAGCCATTCACACCCACGCCTTGATGCACACCTTTGGAACAGCCAAATCTCTTACTGATCATGTCTTTGGATTGTGGGAGGAAACCCGAGTTCCTGAAAGAAAGCCGATGGAAAATACAGGGAGAACTTGCAAACTCCGTACAGAGATTCCCGTCCCGGTGTGAGGCGGATGTGCTATCCGTTACGCCAAGGCGCCTCATTTCGCAATTTTTAGTTCCGTAAATACAACACAAAGATTTAAACAGAAATGCTCTGAATGCGTGTTAGGAAAACAACCAGCATCAAGGGTTCATCATTCAAGTATGTAAATCCGTCAGCGGGCAAAAGGTCAGCTCGAAAGATTATCAACAGGAGGCCACAGAACCCGAAACCTCAATACCTTAGACCTTTGTGAGTGAGAGAGCAACA
>CM045740.1:5728312-5740812 GCA_024760905.1 Plotosus lineatus
TTTGTTTGTTTTTCAAGCCAAATGTAATCTTTATTAGTCTGTTTCTGTACAAAAACCACAGTATCACAGAGGGGTGGGAGGAAGGAAAAAACATGCATTTATGTACAGCACATTTATGTGTGAGAGGAGACGAAAGGGTTCTCCTCACTTCTAAAGACATTAATTAATTAAACATTGTGCTTTTTGATATACTTTCAATATATTTCAATATTTCACAAAGATCAGAAAGCAGTACCTCTATCCTTCCAACAATGGAAATGAAAAGGGAAAGGAAAGTCGGCGTTAAACACCCTGAAATAAACTCAACACGATGACAGGATAGACAGGAAGTGCGTGTGTGTGCGTGTGTGTGTGTGTGTGTGTGTGTGTGTGTGTGTGTGTGTGTGTGTGTGTGTGTGTGTGTGTGTGTGTGTGTGTGAGAGAGCGAGAGAGAGAGAGAGAGAGAGACTGAACTTGTGTTATTTTTATAATGGCTCCTTATGTGACATTTAACAAAAGACGTCTTTTCACACGAACAAAACAGAAAAACTGATGACTTCATTCCTCTCGTTGAGTGATTTAAAGGCAAAATCAGTCCTTTTTTCAAGATATATTTTATGTACTCACTCATCAACTCACTCTAACCTTTTTATAGGAATTTACATTACACTAAATTAACCTGTACATATATTTATTTATACCTGCACCATCAACGTTCAGTTTAAAACTCTGCTTCGGAGTCGTATGACGTCATACCAATAAAAAAATGTGTTCGATACCGTCTGAAAAAAATGCCGGTTGTCAAATAAATAGCTTTGAATTCATAACTGGGATGATTTGCATTGTTCTGCATATTGATCTCAATGGATGAGCTTTTATTATTATGCAAGGCGTAACAGGAAGTTCTCAGAAAATCAAAGCTTGACCTCTGAGCCACCAACCACAGCAACAAACAACAAATGAATCCATGCCTGACTTTTGTTGGCAAGGTAAAGCTAGCCAGAGGACTGTCCTGTCACCGGTGATCACTCCGTCCTGAATACATAGACTTTTGATGCTCTGAGCCTCCTTTCAGATTTGCTGAAATTCTCACGTTGAGGCATTTTCTTTGGTTTTTGATGTTGAAGAGCTACAAGGTTTAGCCGACATGTTAGCATAACCGGTGAGCGATCCCACGTCTGTCTCTATGGCCACTGCAATAAGTTATTAATCTTTAATTTTATTTATATATATATATATATATATATATATATATATATATATATATATATATATATATACTACACGAGAACGTCATAATCTGATTGGTTTGCTATCTCAGGATATTATCTTATATTATATTATATTATATTATATTATCCACTCTACAAACTCGGGATCATGTTTAAATTAAAAATGCTATTGATGTTACATTTTAAAACCAAATTTTTTAATTAAAATGTAATTTTGGTTTTCTTATATTTCCATGTAGTATATACAATAGTTAAATCATTATTCACCTCAGGAGAGGTGGATATCTCTGAGTGGTCCCCAAGATGAAAGGTGTGTCTATATGTGATGTTGACCTGTTATAGCTACCATTATATCACTTTACACAGAATAAAATTAAACCAAAATGGGTGTAAACTCCAATAAAAACACACTTTTATCACCTGATTTGCAGGTTTTTTTGTTTTTGGTAGACAGTCACCAATCCATACAGAAATGTGTTTCCTAGGTTTGAATTCCGCTGCTTGGTGCATTAGAAAGGGTTTCTTACCCAGGCTTCACCCACTGAGATCAATGTAAAAATAATAAAAATACATAAATTAAACCAAATTAAAATATCCTCAGACGACTGGATGAGAGTTTACCTTGCTCAAGACTTCATGTATACATTGGCAAGTTTAACGTTTACGCCCAATAAACATCTATAGAATGTCAACAAACCTGTCACATGACCCGACATTGATCCAATATGTTATCTGTTACCAAACCAATGTTGTATTCTGTATTCTGATTGGACAGAAGAGGAAATGTATATAATTCATGGAGGTAGCTATAGCTATACTTTTGTATTCAATTGGAATTAAGTCATCTTGATTTGAAATTTATAATCAGTACCCTGCGGATTCTTTCGGTATCTGATGCATGGGTGGCGGTGCATTTTGGATTTTTTTTTTTTTTTTTTGTATAAATGATCACTTTAAACATTTTATTTTCATAGCTGTGCAACCCTTTGATTATTTTTTCTTTATAATGCTGGTCATGTTTGGTCAATAATCTCTGAACACTAAAAGATTTCGAAGCTTATCTTGTGTCATTACACATCCATCGCTAGTTTTCATGTGTTGGTATCGATTGATAAAATTTTCCAGACAGTCCATGGATGGTCAGTGTTTTGGAATTCCATTGTGGTATTTTCTTAAATAACTTGGGTGCAATCTTGAATGAGGTAACATTAAATTTAACAGTAAATTTTGGGGCTTTTTGAAGCTGTGGATGAAGTTCACCTTTTCACAGCATTATAAATCTGCTCTTTTGTGGTTCTACAGTTTGTGGCTAATTTGTTCCATATTATGCTAATTTATGACGACAAAAAATAAGAACTACGGTCATGCCACCTCAGAGGTCTATTACCCCCGTGTAGGAAATGTGATGCTTCTGTGGGGACAAACAAACTTAGTACGTCCTTCCAAACAAAAAAGAAAAAGAAAAAAGAAAATTGGACAATAAATCTGAAAGAACTTTATAATTTAACATTGCACGACTTTCTGTATTCTGAACTTTACATTCAAAATGTATTTTGCAGAATGAAATAAAGTTTGTGATGAAGGTTGTGTGTAATCATGCTGAAAGTTAAAACAAAACATGTAGCCCTCTGGATAATTTCCTGAAAAAAAAATCAAAATATTATTTTTTATTTTCATGTTTTTCAGGGTTTTTAACCCTTTCATGCCCAGCAGGACCATATGGTTCTCTTTCAAAAAAAAAGCTAATAACTACTAGACACGTTCTATACTCACTGTAAATGCAACACAGCTTGATCCCACAATCCTCGGTCAGCTGTGAGATGACCTTGAGTGCGCAGGATTGTAGTGTTCACAAATTTGTGAGAGTGTTATTTGTTATTATTATTTTTTTTTTTTTTTTTTTTTTAATTATTATTATTACTATTAGTGTTATTATTATTTTGTTGAAAGGAATGTTTGTGTGTTTTGAGCCTTTTTGATTAGGAAAAAGTAGGGATTTTTTTTTTAACTGCAAAAAATAATTTGGGCTTTAAAGGGTTAAATCACCTTAAAATTTTCAACAAAGTCCTGAAATATTTTTAGCTGAATGTTAACTTTCGGGAATTGGACCAATGGACCATAGAATCATAAAATTCAGGAAAATAGAGTTGTGCTTTTACTGTGAAGATTTTTGACTTTCCTAAAACCACCTCAATCCAGTCGCCCGAAGCTTTCCCTATGAGTCGTCCTGATGTAGCCTTCAAAATTAGCGCCTGAAAACATGTCCGAAAATCACATGACGAGTGATCATTCACCTGAGTCATCACCAAAGGAATGAAATCACATGATGTGTGAGAGTATACATGTACTGGTGCATATTTCTGGAGCTGATTTTTTTGTTTTTTTTTCTTGTTTTACCCCATTTTTGTGGTTGAGTAAAATTGTCTTGCTAAGATACATTGCTCTTGGAAGTGCCCCAACCAAAACAGTGCAGCTAGAAAGAACGATGAACGTACACACGGTTTTATCACAAGACCTCACAGGACGAGGAAGGCGAAAATGTTGTTTACAAAAAAAGGGGGGGAAGTTAAATACACATTAAAAATAAAAAGTGTCTCTTTTTTTTTTTTTTTTTACAAAAGTGTTGGAGAGAACCTGCTTTTTAAAAAAAAAAAAAAAAAAAAAAAAAGGTGATCCGACTTGGAATTTTTCTCTTTTTTTTTTTCGATATGTGTGTGTTGTTGTTTAGTTTTTACAAAGAAAAAAAAGATTGACTTTTCACACTTTTTTACAAGATCTAAAAGGCATTAAGACATCGAGAGTTATGCGATACTATAATTCAGGCCTAAATCACCAAAGAAATCTCCAAACATACTTTTTTTTTTTTTTTTTTTATAAATACATACAAAAAAAAATTCACAAGTAATTCAAGAATAATGTTTGGTACCTAAATGTGAATAAAGTTGCAGAAAGCATTCCTGGATTAAATCTAGCGATCCACACACCTGCGACTCTAACGTACCAACACACTTTTCAACTCGTCGTTCTAAAAAAAACAAACAAAAAAATCCGCTGATTTCTTCAAATCTTTGCGCTCAACCCAGTTGTGCATCTGTATCAGGTGAGTTACAACATCCTTGAAATTTTTTCAATGGTAGAAAATGATCACATCGTAGAAATTTATGTGGGCAAGACCTCATCCAAGCGCTGTTCGTGATAGCGTGAGAAGTAGGGAAGAAGTTAGCGCTTGTTGTAGGTTTTCTCTTTTTCTCGTCACTTTTTTTAAACGAATGTACTTCCCCTGCCGCCAGGATCGCTCCATCATTGCATGATGAAGTTCGTGGAGAAGAACCGAAATGACGGAAGGTCCGCGCCGCATGCATATCAACAGTCTGGATCCGAGCTGAGTCAAGGTTCACAGCTACGTGTTTCCAGGCTGTTCATGATTTCACGCTGAAATCAATCAAATCGTCTCAAATCCTGAAATCGAGCTGCCTTCGCAGTCGGGTGTTGCTCTTCACTACACAGGAAGATTCGATCCGACAGGAAACAGGAACAAAAGATCTTTTATTTCAGTCACTTTTTTTTTAATGCACTTTGTCCAGGATGCCCAGGTTGTGGAAAAATCTCCTTGTTTTAAAAAAAAAAGCCAAACAAACAAAAAAATGCTCCTCCATGAGATGATGAGTATGATGTTCAGATATTTACTAAGATGCTGTTGAGTCGTGAGTTATTGAGAACCATGGAGTTTTCTATTCATCAGGAGAAGCTCAATGAGCACAAACTTCAGCTTCACATGGGGGGGACGATGAGGCCGGCCATGGCTGCAAAACAAAACCCAAACACAGTCAGCGTCCAGCAACACTTTCTAATATCGCCATCCATCACCTGCATTCTCGATCACATACCTTACACACACACACATTTTTATATATATATATTTATTTATTTATAAAAAGCAATTAATTATATATTATGATCAGAATAAATATCATCTCAGATAGTGCAAAAATCAGAAAATAAAACATAATAAATATTTTTGTTTGGATGTTTGGATGAAACCACTTATAATGTATTTGTTGTTTGTTTATATATATATATATATATATATATATATATATATATATATATATATATATAATACCTGTGATAACAAGTTTAACTTGTGATAATATTTGGAATTCGACGCTGTTGTTTTTTTTTAACCAAATTAACATTATTAAAAATGTTTTTACACTTAATTACATTCTATCATATCACATCATGTCAAAAATAATTTGGCTAAATTAAAAATTGTAATATTTTAGTTATTTAAAGTAACAAAAATCCGATAATTTTGTATGACTGTTGTTTTTGTTGGTTGTGGTGGTGGTGGTGGTGGTGGTGGTGGTGGTGGTGGTAGTGTTCCCGTTTTTGGTAATCATGAATAAATATTCTCCTTGAAATTTTTTATCAAGTATTTAACATACTGAAGTATAATATATTGTTTTGTTTGTTTGATTGATTGTTTGTTTGATTATTTGATTATTATTTGCTTTTATAATGAAATTGGGTGTATTATTGCTGCCCTATGCCGTGCTGTTGTATTTATTTTAACACAAGACTTGTTTTACAGTAATAAAGTGGAAGAAATTATGTTTATAGATATTTTTATGTAAATATTTCAGTTGAAATGTTTTATATATATATATATATATATATATATATATATGTGTGTGTGTGTGTGTGTGTGTGTGTGTGTGTGTGTGTGTGTGTGTGTGTGTGTGTAAAATTGAACTGATATCCTGGTTACTAAATTAAACTCATACCACAATAATATTAGTCGGTTATGGATCAACATTAACCTTGAAAATTAAAATAATGTTATAAAAAAATTAAATGAAATAAATATATATAAATATTTTATGCATAAGCATCAAACCCTATTTCAGTGACAAATCTCATAGTTATGGATCAACTTTGACCTTGAATTTTTCTGTACGGTGCATTTTTGTTTGGTTTGATTCATTTTGATTCATGTTGATTAGGACGATAAAACCTAGGTGCTTTAGGATCGTTCTCATTGGCTGAGAGGCAGGAGAGGGGTGGCGTGCTCACCCTGTAGGCTGCTCCCATTGGTGCTGGTGCAGGTGGGGGGCGGGGAGGTCTGAGGCCGCACGACGGGGGCGAAGGCGCTCTTCTGTTTGACTGCAGAGATCATATGAACAGGAGAGAATGAGGAAGAGGAATTGATGGAGGGGGGTAGAGGGGAGATGTGAAGACTGCAAAAAAGAAAATGCAAAAAAAAAAGATGATGATGATGAAGATGATGATGATGATGATGATGATGATGATGATGATGATGTGAAAGTGAGGGGATACATGCATGAATCCTCCTCACACACACACACACACACACACACACACACACACACACACACACACACACACACACACACACACACACACAAAGAGATGAATGAATGAGTGAGAAGGTGATTGGGAGGACGCTCATGCTGGTTATTAGGTGCTCGGATGAAGTATAAAGGGACGACTGGAAGGGAGCAGGGAGATGGGGATGCGAGAGGATGCTACCGGAATGGCAAAGTTGATCCATAACTTACATAAACCATAAGTTACATCTTGTATAAAGCATTACAAGCAATTATTAATGAATATCTTCATATTTAACACAGCAATAATGATAAAAACACAGCTTTTCACACACACACACACACACACACACACACACACACACACACACACACACACACACACACACGAAAGAACAGAAAAAAGCACCAAACATGCATTCTCATGTTCTTAAAACAGTAACGATAACAACAAGAACAACCTGATGAATCAACCCATGGAGAGCACGGACTAGCCGCAACCACATTACTCCTTAAAATCCTGGGTCGATTTCCTGAGCCAAGACGTCCTTCCTCCCCTGCTCTAAAAGTCACTGGTCTATTTCCCTCACCGCCGTGACTGCCAACCACATGCCAGTCAAATGAAACCTGAGTAGTGTGAATAAAATATATTAACTAACTTCCAACAACTCAAGTACCGAAATGCGAGGCTGAATTACCCATGAGGGCGTATTACAGGTTCACCCCATTCTGGTGCCTAAAGAGCAGCATGTTGTTTGAATTTTATGCCGCTGACGTAAAAAGGGTTACAGTATAAAGCAGCATGAAGGGAGAATCATTGCAGACTCAAGCATGTTAATATGTTAGTGAGGATGAGGATGAAAAGGAAGATGAGCGTGAATGGCAGGAGTTAATCATGGCATGGCTTTGTTTCAAAGGTGAAACCATCTCTCCCTCATCTAGGAACCAGTTACACAACTCTGGATATTCTAGCCGACTTTGAGGTGTGCACGCTCTCAACTGTACATACCATAGAATTCCATTCAGAATCATTTGCACCGAGTAAGTTGAGAGCATCAGAAATGGCAGCTATCTCATCAGATATCAGAAAAAAACTTATACAAATATATCTGCAAATGACTGATACCTCTCAACTATACCTGTACAGGTAAACAGATTACAGAAATGACTGATACATAGTATACTTTAAAATACTGGCATAGAAATGGTAACACCAAAATCTATATGTCAACTTCCAGTCAAATACTACCTTGACAGGTAGACTATAAATGAACCTGTAGGGAAAATTAACCATGGCAATACTTTGACAGGGAGACTATAGAGGCAACAGTACAAGAAGAATTAACAATTGACCATGGCAACACCTTCACATGTAGACTATAGAATCACTTGTAGAGGAAAAACTACAAGTTGACTGTGGCGACACCTTGACAGGTAGACTATAAAATCATTTGTACAGGAAAAACTACCAGTTGACCATGCCGACACCTTAGCAGGTAGAATATAGAAGCATTTATAAAGGAAAACTACCAGTTGACTATGGTGACAACTTGACAGATAGACTATAGAAGCATTTGTAGAGAAAAAAGTAACAGTTGACCATGGCAACACCTTGACGAGTAGACTATAAAAGCATTTGCAGAGGAAAAACTACCAGTTGATCATGGCAACACTTTGACAGGTAGACTATAGAATCACTTGTAGAGAAAAAACTGCCAGTTGACCATGCCGAGACCTTGACAGGTAGACTATAGAATCATCTGTAGAGGAAAAACTACCAGATGAATATGGTGACAACTTGACAGATAGACTATAGAAGCATTTGTGGAGAATAAAGTAACAGTTGACCATGCCGACACCTTGAAGGGCAGACTATAAAAGCATTTATAGAGGAAAAACGACCAGTTGAGCATGGCAAAACCTTGACAGGTAGACTATAGAATCATTTGTACAGGAAAAACTACCAGTTGACCATGCCGACACCTTGACACGTAGACTATACAAGCATTTGTAGAGGAAAAACTACCAGGTGACCATGCCGACAATTGATACGTAGAGTATAGAATCATTTGTCGAGAACAAAGTACCAGTTGACCATGCAGACACCTTGACAGGTAGACTGTAGAAGCTTTTGTAGAGGAAAACTAGCAGTTCACCATGGTGACACCTTGACAAATAAACTATAGAAGCACTTGTAGAGGAAAACCACCAGTTGACCGTGGCGACACCTTGACAGGTAGACTATAGAATCATTTGTACAGGAAAATCTACCAGTTGACCATTGCGACACCTTGAAAGGTAGACTACAGAAGCTTTTGTAGAAGAAAAACTACCAGTTCACAATGGTGACACCTGGACAAATAAACTATTGAAACATTTGTAGAGGAAAAACTACCAGTTCACTATGCCGACACCTGGATAAAATAAACAATAGAAGCATCTGTAGAGGGAAAAACTACCAGTTGACAATGGCAACAATTTGACAGGTAGACTATAGAAGCTTTTGTAGAAGAAATCTACCAGTTCACCAGGGCGACATCTTGACAAACGAACTATTGAAGCATTTGTGGAGGAAAAACAACCAGTTGACCATGGCAACACCTTGACAGGTAGACTATAGAAGCATTTGTAGAGGAAAAAGTACCAGGTGACTATGATGACAACTTGACAGGTAGACTATAAAAGCATTTGTAGAGAACAAAGTAACACTTGACCATGCCGACACCTTGACAGGTAGACTATGAAAGCATTTGTAGAGGAAAAACTACCAGTTGACCATGGCAACACCTTGACACGTAGACTATACAAGCATTTGTAGAGGAAAAACTACCAGTTGACCATGGTGACACCTTGACAGGTAGACTATAGAATCATTTGTACAAGAAAAACTACCAGTTGAACATGGCTACACCTTAACAAGTAGACGATATAATCATTTGTAGAGAACAAAGTACCAGTTCGCCAGGGCAACACCTTGACAGGTAGACTATAGAAGCATTTGTGGAGGAAAAACAACCAGTTGACCATGGCAACACATTGACAGGTAGACTATAGAATCATCTGTACAGGAAAACCTACCAGTTGACCATGGTGACAGATAGAAGCATTTGTAGAGAACAAAGTAACAGTTTGTCAGGGCGACACCTTGACAGGTAGACTATACAAGCATTTGTGGAGGAAAAACAACCATTTGACCATGGCAACACCTTAACAGGTATACTATAGAAGCATTTGTAAGGAAAAGTACCAGTTGACTATGGTGACAACTTGACAGGTAGACTGTACAAGCATTTATCGAAGAAAAACTACCAGTTGACCATGGCGACACCTTGACAGGTAGACTATAGAATCATTTGTACAGGAAAAACTACCGGTTGACCATAGTGACAGGTAGAAGCATTTGTAGAGAACAAGGTAACAGTTGACCATGCCGACACCTTGATAGGTAGACTATAAAAGCATTTGTAGAGGAAAAACTACCAGTTGATCATGCCGATACCTTGGCACGTAGACTATACAAGCATTTGTAGAGGAAAAACTACCAGTTGACCATGGCGACACCTTGACAGGTAGACTATAAAATCATTTGTACAGGAAAAACTACCAGTTGACCATGACGACACCTTAACAGGTAGACTATAGAAGCATTTGTACAGGAAAAATTACCAGTTGACCATGGCGACACCTTGACGGGTAGACTATAAAATCATTTGTACAGGAAAAACTGTCAGTTGACCATGCCAACACCTTGACAAGTAGACTATAGAATCATTTGTAGAGGAAAAACTACCAGTTGACCATGGCAACACCTTACCACGTAGACTATGCAATTACCTGTACAAGATAAACTACAAGCTAACCCTGGCAACACCTTGACAAGTAAACTATAGCATTACCTGTACACAACACAACCAGTGAACAATGGCAACACCTTGACAGGTAGATTATAGAAGTAAAACTACTAGCCGACCATGGAGGCACCTGGACAAGTGAACAATGTAAATATTTGTACATTTCGACTCACTTGCGTAGGGTGAGTTGGCAGTGGATCCATTGAGGAAGCTGGGTGAACCAGGCACCCCAAGGTTGGTCATGCCAGCAGCTCCGTAGCCGTTCATGGTGGAGGTGATGGTGTTGTAGTTGGACTGCTGAGGCGTGGAGCTGGGCACATAGCCACGAGGAGACACACTGTTGGAATTACGTGAATATCCTACAATAAGGGACACAGACAGCAGGCTTAGAACAGAATTTGCTATTAGAACTAAGTATGTCATTAAAGTAGATTTCTATAAGCTACGGAAGCCCACTATACCCACTGTGGACATTTAGGACTAACCAGAACACAGTGTGTCAGTGTTGCCCCTCCACTTATCCTCCTAATATGTGTTTACCATTCTCTCTCTCTCTCTCTCTCTCTCTCTCTCTCTCTCTCTCTCTCTCTCTCTCTCTCTCTCTCTCTCTCTCTCTACCCATGTCCTGAAAGCAGAAAGGCCATTGATGGAGTGCTGGCCTTCTGGCTGAGTATCAAAAAGATAGACAGCGCCAAAACACACACACACACACACACACACACACACACACACACACACACACACACACACACACACACACACACACACACACACACACACACAGTGGTGCATGAACTCAAACTAAAGCCAAGCTTGCAGTCTTCACATTGTCTGAATCCTGAATACTGACAGGTGGAGCTGGACTATCTCATGTATATGCAGTAATCTGAGAGGCTTCATTCCTACACAGTGACGGCATCATATGAGGACATGGCACAAACACACATGTACTGTCTCAGAGAAAATAACATGGGTGTTGTCACACAGGGCAAGAATCAAAGTGAAAAAAATCAAAACATTCGTGTCATCATACAGGACTTAGTTCATTAAGTGGATGTTGAAATGATTCAATAATATTTCAGAGATGAAGCAACATTACAAGAACAGTGTGAACGAATCGAATGTTGCCCCAAAATCAGACAAAAATGAGCAAGTAAAGTTCTTCAGCTCTACGGTTTTGCACTTGAGGTAACATGTAACAGAAGGTTAACACAGCTACTAGCCTAACGCTGGCATAATTATTATAAAAACAGTTAGATGCTATCAAAACCATTGTCAAGATTTTTGAAGATATATTACATCACGATATGTAAAAATATCACAGAACTCCAGAACTTGAGTCTTTACCTCTGGATCTAGACTCTTCAACTTTGAAACCAGAATCCCACCCACTGGGACCTAGCTCTTAACCCCTGCAAGCAGAATCTTAACCTCTGAAACTCTCGTCTTAAACCCTGGAACCGAGTCTTAACTGCGAGCTAAATCCTAATCTCTGGAAGTCAGAATCTTAAGGTTTAGAAATAAGACAATCATTTAAGCAGTTTACCAATGAATCTTCTTTTTCTTTCACCTGTTCCCTTTTTCTCAGGGGTCGCCACAGAAAAATCTGATTTGCATGTTTGATTTGGCATAGGTTTTTACCAAAGAGAAGATTTATGTGGTGAAGGTGGACATGAAGGTCGTTGGAGTAAGAGTAGAAGATGCAGAGGATAGGGAGAGATGGCGGCAGATCATTTGCTGTGGCGACCCCTGAAGGGAACAGCCGAAAGAAAAAGAAGAAGAAGGAAAGAAGAAGATTTGGCATAGGTTTTTACGTCGGATGCCCTTCCTGACACAACCCTTTAGCAAGGGGCGGAAACTATGCAGCTCCTCTTTATGAAAGTAAGCAATGGTGCTTTTACATGAACCTCTCACCATAGACAGTGTGAGACATGGCCGGCCTCTGATAACCCAGTTAGTCCACTGGGGGGAACAGCAGTTACAACCCGTTGAGAGTGGGGCTTGAACCCCATCCACAAAACAACTGACAGACAGTTTAAGAGAGAGCAAGAGATAGAGAGAGAGAGACAGAGAGAGAGAGAGAGAGA
>CM045740.1:5745812-5748312 GCA_024760905.1 Plotosus lineatus
CTTTCACACACACAAACACATGCACACACTCACACACATGCACATGCAAGCAAACACACACACACACACACACACACACACACACACACACACACACACACTCTCTCTCTCTCTCTCTCGCTCTCTCTCTCTCTCTCTCTCTCACCTTGTTCAGCCTGTGTGGCCTCGGAGATGTTGACGGCGAGCTGGCTGCTGAACGAGTTCACTCCCATCATGCCCGAGTGCGCACTCGAGCCGGTCAGAGAGGGCAGCTGGTTATGGCTGCGTGGCACACTGTACAGAGCCTCAGTAAGATCGGCTGCCCGCTTCAGGATGATCTCCTGCAGGAGACAGAGAGACAAGATTCCATAATGCAGCCCGTTACATATATAAATATTCATTCTTCATTTTCTATGCCACTTAATCCAAATTAGATTCGCAGGAAGGCTGGCACTCATCTCAGCCGACTCAGGGCAAGAGCTGGGAATACCCTGTCCAGCTCACCAGGCCATATCGGGGCCAACACGCATACAACCATGCAATCTCACACTCACACCTATCGGTGATTTGGAACAGCAAATGATCCTCCTGGGCATGTTTTCAGACTGCGGGAGGAAACCGGAGAACCCCGAGGAAACCCGTGCAAGTGGAGAACATGCGAATTCCACTCAGAAACAGCCCGGGAATTTAACCCAGGACATTTCTTGCTTTGAGATCAGCATGCTAACCATTCCACAACCGTGCCACCTTCAGATAACCTACTGTTAGATATTATTTTTACATTTTTAAAAATAAATCTGGTGCAAAAGAAAAAAAATATATTTTTACCATGTTTGCGTTCAACTTTTTTTAAGTTCTATCATTCATTCATTCATTCATTGTCTGAACTGTTTCATTGTAATTAGGGTCAGGAGGAGGCTGGTGCCCATCTCAGCCGACTCTGGGCAACGGAACAGTACATCCAGGAGAGCTTACCAGGCCATCGCAGTTTTCAGGTTCATATGATTATTATTATTATTATTATTATTATTATTATTATTATTATTATTATTACTACATACCTGATTATTGTGAGGCATTCCATAAAGAGCTTCCACCAGGTCTGCAGCTCTTTTTAACAGTACCTCCTGTACACACACACACACACACACACACACACACACACACACACACACACACAGTTTAACCAAACACTCTCCTTAAGTGCTAAGTAACAGGAATGTTTTGATTCATATTTACATTTTAAAATCCTTTATATATTTTTAAATTTGAAATGCTTACAGAAAAAAAACCTTTGTACTTAATGAAATGACTGGCATTAAACCGGGTGGCATGTGGGGCGCAGGACGGGGGGTTGTTAAAAACGTTGCAAGCATTACAATGTAATTATTATCACAGGGATGATGTGGCAGATCCA
The DNA here is from genome assembly GCA_024760905.1 of Plotosus lineatus. Lineage (NCBI taxonomy): Eukaryota > Metazoa > Chordata > Actinopteri > Siluriformes > Plotosidae > Plotosus > Plotosus lineatus. The sequence continues at coordinate 5,747,209 of CM045740.1, forward strand.
TTACTCCAGAACGAGGTGACGAAAAGGGATAGAAAAACAGCTGTCTGCATTTCATTTACACCTCCCACACACACACACACACACACACACACACACACACACACACACACAGGTGTATACAGTATGTACACTGTGTCTTGTTTCAAATATCACTGATTATGATATTTATCTATCACAGCGTCGACTTCTATATCAGTTAATATAAACCTCATCCTCATACACAGAACCTTGCAGAAGTCTTAACCACCACCGCCATCACCCTCCACATACACACACACACACACACAAATGACTTTATCTTATTTGGGCATAAACAAACAGAAAGGTGTTTGATGTTGAAGATGAATAATTGTGAGTCGGTCCCGGATTTTTTTCAAAGATTCTTTCAAATTGTGAACAGCTAATATTTTTAGAAGTTTTGTATTCCAGCAGGGGACGCTGTGTAATTTTTGTTTCATTTGCCTTGGCAGAGGTTTGCGCTGTACAAGTGTAGTTGTTTATACACGAGTTTGTATTTTTTAATTTTGAAATGTTTTATTATTTTTTTAATCAAAAGTCCTTTGTTTGTTATTTAGTGTGTATTTTCTGTCGGGGGGGGGCGGGGCGTTTTCATGATAAATATGAGCGAACTTTCTAAACACAATCAAATAATTAAAAAAATTAATAAATAAAAACTTTTGATGCTTTCTGACTTTTACACTTACAGGATAAAAAAAAATGTCTGGACTGAAGATTCTACAGTCACATGTTTTTAATTGTCTCATTTTGGTGTTCTGTAATAAATAATCCGTTTGGTCCACCTCAGTTCCAGAGTGTAACAGTTCAAAGTGTTGAAAAGGTCAAAGGGCAGGAATTCCCGATAGAAGCGAGACCTAGTCAGTGCAAATCAGATCTGTTTATTAAAACTCTCTCTCTCTCTCCACACCACCCTCACCGCACCCACACCCTCACCCAACCTCCTCTGCCCCAGGCTTCGTTCCTGTGCTTGCTGTGGCGATCGCTCTTTTAATAACAATAACACAGCTAATAAATAGAAAAGCACACAGCAGTGCTGGGGGTGTCAGCTGTAGGAATAGGAACTAAATGACACACACACACACACAC
>CM045740.1:5755812-5760812 GCA_024760905.1 Plotosus lineatus
ATAAAAAAAAGAGTGTGTTATATTTATGAAATAGTCTAGTATAGTGTATTTGAAAGGTTTACTGTTTCGTGCATGCATGCATCAGCTAGTAAACGGTATAGTTTATTATCGTCATACACTGAATCGAAATGCTTTGCATATTATCGTATTGTAAATGTATCATAAAGTAAAAACTTTCATACATACCGTAATTTCCAGACAATCAGCTGCTACTTTTTTCACATGCTTTGAACCCTGCAGCTTAAACAGTAATGCAGCTAATCTGTAGATTTTTACGGGCTAACAGCTTCCAGGGGGTGCTCTATCAGGAAGCGCAAGAGCGAGACAGATACCTGCAGCTTATAAAGAGGTGTGGACTATATATGTCCAAATTCTTTTTTCTTTTTAGATTTAGTTGGTGCCGCTTATATTCAGATGTCCTCAATAGTCCAGAAATTACAGTACGTACATGCATCAGCAAGTACACATTATAGTTTAATACATACCAGACCGTAGAGCACAGTATGATATAGTATTGCACAGTACTGCATAGTAGAGTACAGCAGAGTATAGTATAAATTAGTATAGTGAAACATATTAAACATATGTTCATATATTAAACATATGAAAGCATAGTATAGTTTAGTATAGCCTGTCATAATATTATAGTATAGAATGGTATATTCATGTACAGTGGTACCTCACTTTACGAAAATCTCACCAAATGCACGAACTGCATTTTCCTAAAATTTTTTGTCACTGGATACAAAACAAGTTCACATTATGAAAGCGCAATCTCAAAAATTCAAACACGCCATTCAAACATTAAAACGCGCCATTCAAACAGTCACTGCACGAGCTGCTCTCCCATCAATGACGTTCAAACATCCCACCCTGCTGGCCTCCCATTGGCTAGGAGGGATGACGCAGCAACCCCCTATTGCCTATCTCCCAACATCCCACCCCACTGGCCTCCCATTGACTAAAAGGGATGATGCCGCTCCCTCCCATTGGCTATTATGGAGCTGCATCTATCATAATGTTTTTCTTGTAAAGGACAGAGTTACTGTTGTTTCATGCTTTATTTCTTGACTCAGGCTTTTAACCTTCCATAAACATTTGTAAGATTATAACTCTTCTCATCTGCGCGTGTGATTTCCTGTGCGGTTGAGAAGAAGAAACGGGCTCGAGTGATATCGCAAAGGAATATGGCCAAACCCGTCTACCATCTGTACGATATTGAAGCAGAAGGAGGCCTTAAAAGGTATACTTTTATCATTTTTAAAGGTTTTAGGGTGTAGTATTGGGAGCCTTGGAACGAATCACACATTTTACATGTAAAATGTGGTTTCATTTACGAAAAATCCAGGTTAAGAAAAGGCTCTGGAACGGATTAATTTCATAAGGTGAGGTACCACTATAGAATAGTAGTAGTAATATATCAATAGTAGTATAGTGGCAGTATATTGTATAGATTAATACACTGAAATACTGTATAGAACTATACGGTGTAATACACATGCATTAGATAACACACGTTATAGTTTAAAATAGGGTGATATTTATGAGAGAATATATAATAATAGTGTGGTAAGGTTTGTATAGTGTATATCATTAATGCACAGTATTATGCAGTTGAAGATGACAGTGACTGTGTACAGGAGTTTATTGGGTATACATTATACTACAGGTATAGAGAAAATAGGATATGGTATATTGCAGCTTGGTCATATATAGTATGGTTGAAGTTATACAGTAATGTATATACTAGTAGTATACTACATAACTGTATGGTATGCAGGTTAATATATTACAGTGTTTAGTTATTTAATATCATCATATTTGGGACTGGCGAGATATTCAGGGTATACCCCACCTTCACCCAGTGCCGGTTGAGAAAGGATCCAGACTCCCCGTGATCCCAGTGGGGTTATGCAGTTCAGAAAATGAATAAATAGTGTATAGCATATATTATATTACAGCTGTATTGTATATGATATTAGAAAAAAAAATATTTCTCGCATAATAGTGAAATGTGCATTAAACAGGACGCTGATTAAAATACTCAAATGACAAAACTGAAATCAAGAGTCGAGGATTATTTTGCTGACAAATAGAAATCTAGAGCCAGTTGTTATGATCGCAAGTTCAGGCTTTGGATATTGTGAAATAAAGTCTGTTAATCACATATCAAAAAATGATATTTCAGCTGTCTTAGTGCGTGTGTGTTTGTGTGTGTGTGTGTGTGTGTGTGTGTGTGTGTGTGTGCTTGCGTGTGTGCATGTGTGTGTGTGTGTGTGCGTGTGTGTGTGTGTGTGTGTCTGTCATTGTGTGTGTGTGTGTGTGTGTGTGTGTGTGTGTGTGTGTGTGTCTGTTTTATGAAGTGTGCAGACAGTCTCTGTTGGCCTGCTTCTCCCTCTTCACTTCTCATTCACACACTGCCTAATTCAATCTTCCGTCTCTCCACCTCCCCCCTCCCCCCCCATGCATTTGATTTTTCATTCCTCCTCTCCAGAGCTCAGTTTTCCTTCCTTTGGTTTTCAGAGTGTGAGAATAACATGAGAGAGAGAGCGAGAGAGAGAGAGAGAGAGAGAGCGAGAGAGAGAGAGAGAAAGGGGGGAACAGCATTAGAAAAACGGAGAGAGAGAGAGAGAGAGAGAGAGAGAGAGAGAGAGAGAGAGAGAGAGACAGAAAGAGAGACAGAGAGAGAGAGCGGGAGAAAGACAAAGTGAGAGAGTGAGAGAGGGAGAGAGGGAGAGAGGGAGAGAGAGAAAGAGAGAGAGAGAGAGAATAGGAAACACCCCGGAAAAAGGGTTCGGCAGATATTTCTCCATAATCAAGCCCATTAATCATAAAAGGCTGTCAAATTTGACTTTGGGGACAATTTGTCAGGCCTCGTGCCCACTCTGCTTTTGTCACCAATGCCTCTTGTATCGGTTAAGGATGATTGACAGTCCGAATGCAGGCGAGTAGAATAGCTAGTTTGCGCTAATATGCATAACCGAGCTTTCATGAATAAGAATAAGGTTGCAGCACCGGATCACGCAGGCGCTTTCAAAGGGGCCCGTCGCCGTTTGTCGCGCACGGCAAATAGATGTTATTACCATTATAACAATATTTGTTTTCTCTTGGTGGGGAAAGGGCCCCTGCGAACTGCAAAATCTAATTTGTTCGAGACAGTTTTTGGCAGGGAAAAGAAGAAAAGAACAAGTGCGCTTAACGACGCCTTGGGGCGGGGCATGTGAGATGATAAAATCTGCACTCCGTTCTTCCCCGTTGACGCGGTCCTGAGTGTGTAACAAGTGGTTTTGAGTCTGCTTTAAAATTAAAGCTTAATTCCTGAAGAAGATGTTTAAAACAAAAATACGTGTCTTAGCCTTCAACCAGAGCTTGCGTAGGTTTTCTCCAGGTTCGCCGGTTTCCTCCCACAGGCCAATAACATGCACAGTAGGCTTAAATGGTTGTCCATGCCATCCCTAGGTGTGAGTGAGAGTGGTAGTGTGAATGGTTCTGTGTGTCTGTTTAACCCTGCAATGGTCTGGTGATCTGTTCAGGGTGTACTCCACCCTCACCAAGAGTCGGCTGAGATGGGCACCAGCCTTCCCACTTCCCAAAAAAGATGAAATGGCTTAGAAAATGAATGAATGAACGAATTAATGACATTTTAAACATGTCCACATTAAAAGAAATGTACCTGTTCGTTCATTTATTTATTTGCCGAGCAGCGGATCTTTGGGAAGCCGCAGCCTATTTTAGCCATCTCAGGGCAAAGGTTGGGTTACACCGTGAACAGCTCACCAATCCATTGCAGGGTAGCACACACAAAACTATTCACTCTCACACCTAGGGGCAATCTCGAACAGCAATTTAGCCTAATATGCACTGTCATTGGACTGGAGAAGAAAACCCAGAGCACCCTGAGGAAACCAATAGAAGAAAGAGGAGAACATGCAAACTCCACACAGAAATACCCTCAGACGCGAACCCAGGGCCGTCTTGCTTTGAGGCGGATGTGCTAACCACGACACCACTGTGCCTTGTGAAACTTTATTAAATTATTTTTTTTCCGGAAGATAACAGACATCATTGTCCATTATCTACACAGTAGATGACAGTAGGCGATACAGTGGAACCTCACCTTACGATAGTCCCAACATCGGAAAAGTCCAGGTTACGAAAAACATTTCCCTCGTTTTTTTGTCTCTGGATACGAAACAAGTTCACGAAAGCGCCATCACAAAAATTTAAACAATGCTCTCCCATTGACTATCTCCCAACATCCCGCCTCGCTGGCCTCCCATTGGCTAGGAGGGATAACGCAGCTCCCTTGAGCAGCAGCTTGTTTCATGTGTTTTTCGAGTGTGCTCATTGAAACTTTATTTTTTGGTATTTTTGGCTATTATGGAGCTGCATAATGCTTTTCGTGTAAAGGACAGAGTTACTGTTGTTTCATGAGTTTTTTGAGTGTGCTCATTGCTTTTAACCTTGCATAAACATTTGTAAGATTATAACTCTCCTAAGAAGTCATGGTCAACACACACACACACACACACACACACACACACACACACACACACAGACACACACACACACACACACACACACGCGCGTGTGTGATTCCCAGTGCGAGTGAAAAGAAGAAGCGGGCTCGTGGCATGTGGTTGAGTGATATCGCAAAGGAATATGGCCAACCCTGTCTACCATCGGTACGATATTGAAGCAGAAGGAGGCCTTAAAAGGTATACTTTTATACTTTTAAAGGGTTTAAGGGTAGTACTGGGGGCCGTGGAATGAATCACATATTTTACATGTAAAATGCGGTTCAATTTATGAAAAATCCAGTTTCCGAACTACTTTCAGTGGAACAGATTAATTTCGTAAATTGAGGTACCACTGTACTACAGAAGGCAGCGTGTCCGTATTTCACACACCGCCACCGGAGTACGTTAGAGTCAGCAAGCTACTAGGAAAAGCGGAAGGGTGTGGCCTTAATTTCTGGAAGGTTTCATGATTTTGAAACT
>CM045740.1:5763312-5783312 GCA_024760905.1 Plotosus lineatus
TCGGCGCTTCTTCGCCGTTCAGGAGGCTATTTCTGAATCATTTTGCGTTCAGCTCCATCTCTATGTACAAACCACTCCATCAAAGCCGTCTCGCCTGTGACGGAGCGACGCAATTTGTTTGCAAGGTTCAAATTCCTGCACAGCAAGGCTCAATCTCACATTTCCATGTGCTGGTTTATTGATAAGGGCGAGTTGACTGTGTGTCTCTGGTTGAATGTCCTGTCGGTCATTAGGAAGACTCTTCGAGGCGCGCAGAAGGAGCAGGAGACAACAGGAAGTGATTTGTTTTCCTGTTTCTGCCTGTCGACTGGGTGCAAAGTGGCCGCTTGACAAACGTCTAAAAACCCGTCGCTGGTTGCTATTGATTGTTTTCCGCTCCCTTCCATCATTCACATGAAGCGAAGAAGCGAGTACACACTTGCGCACTCCGCTGCCGATTCAACAGCACAGCGCTCGGCTTGATCAATCACTGAACCTCCAATCAATCCTCATAGAAATTTCATGAACTTTAAACTGTGATTGACAGTCAAGAGGCAGCTGAAGCAGAAAACCACCAGGGGAAATAAGAGAAATCCCACACACACACACACACACACACACACACACACACACTCACTCAGTTAATTACAGCCAAATGCAGCTTTTATGGCAGCACGTATGCAGTAGTGTGACCCCTGTTTACTTCCAGCATCCACACTACAGATGTGTATGTTCACATGTTTTCATGTACGACCCACAGATTTGCATGGGAGAGGACAGTGGTATGGACGGAGAGAGGACAGTGGTATGGACGGAGAGAGGACAGCGGTATGGACGGAGAGAAGTCAGAAAGAAGACGGCAGAGAAAATAATTTCAGTTTGCAGACGGTGGATGAGCAAAAATAGAGCGAAACAGGGATAAAGGTAAAAGGACAGGAAGGAGAAGTGAGACAGGACAGGGAAGAGGTGTGAGAGACAGGGAGGAGGTTTGTGGAGGACAAGCAAAAGCACCTTTTTTTATTTAAAAAAAAAGACCTTGAAAAGATTTTCAGACAAATTAAATTAAAGAAAAAGAGACAATAATTTGAAAGGACTGAGAGAACGTCTGGGTGAGAACAGAGTGAAGGTGTGGATGAAGACAAAGATAAAGAGAGAATGAAGACACAGAAGGTCTGAGGAAAAAGAGTGGATGAGGACAAAGAATGAAGGGTGAGGACTGAAAGAAGGTGTGGATGAGGATAGAGAGGAGGAGTTGATGAGGATAGAGAGAAAGAGGGATGAGGACAAAGAGAAAGTGTGGATGAGAATAGGAAAAAGGAGTGAATGAGGACAGAGAGTAAGAATGGATGAGGATAGAGAGAAAGAGTAACCGAGGATCGAGAGAAGTGGATGAGGGTAGAGAAGAAGAGTTGATGAGGAGAAAGAGAAGAAGGAATGAGGACTGAGAGAAGGTGTGGAGGAGGACAGAGAATATGTGGGTGAGGACATTGAAAGAGGGATGAGGACAGAGAAAGAGAGATGAGAACAGAGAGAAGTTGTGGACGAGGACAGAGAGAACATGTGGATGAGGGTAGAGAGAAAGAGTGGATGAGGACAGAGAAAGAGGGATGAGGACAGAGAGAAGGTATGTGAAAAAGCAGAACTTATCAGATTATGATGAGATCTGTGGACTCGTTCTTCACTTGTTTGATGAACATACACATTGATACGTGACGTTAGATTCAGAAGGACGGTTATGTTGGCATGACAGCCGATAACATCACACTCCTCAGGTGGGGGATTGAGGGATTTTGATACACACTTCCTGTAGGTGTCACTCAGCTTAATCAAGACTTCGCTGAGGCAATTAGCCGGCGTGTGATTAGCATATTGGAACGGATGGATGCTGCGGTAATCAGGAGGGTTGCATCATGGAAAGAGAAGGTCGAGCAGAGACAGTGAGGCAGTGGATGAATGGGAAGGAAAGACTAGAGGATGAATAGAACCTGAGAGGAGAAACAGTGGAGAATGAAATGAACACTTTATTGGTTGGATCTAGTATCCCCAGCTCTTCACACACCTGTGGTTAGCACAGTTCTCGATAATGAGTGTATGAACATTCATAAAAAAAGACCAGTCAATAGTCTATCAATACCGTGTCTGCTAACGCTTTCAGATTGTCATCTCCCTTTATCAGTCGTGCAACCTGGCATGCAAGTTACACAAGCGTTCTCTTGATTGGTCAGATCCAAAGCTTCCTTCTATCTGTGGTCCTATGAGAAACACTTTCATGGACCACCGGAAGAAACATACCAATGACTCTGAAGTGTCCTGGATGGTAATGGATGGCTCTTTGCATGGAACTCCTGAGAATACCTGCCTTGTACTTTATACAGTGGTACCTCACCTTACGAAATTAATCCGTTCCAGAGCCTTTTTCTTAACCTGGATTTTTCGTACATTGAGCCACATTTTACATGTAAAACGCGTGATTCGGTCCAAGGCCCCCAGTACTACCAACTAAACCGTTTAAAAATTATAAAAGTATACCTTTTAAGATCTTCTTCTGCTTCAATATCGTACCGATGGTAGATGGGTTTGGCCATATTCCTTTGCGATATCACTCGTTTCTTCTTCTCACTTGCACCGGAAATCACACGCACGCGAGTGTGTGTGTGTGTGTGTGTGTGTGTGTGTGTGTGTGTCCGTGCGTTGACCATGTCTTCTTCTTAGCATAGTTATAATCTTACAAATGTTTATGGAAGGTTAAAAGCCTGAGTCAAAAAATGAAAGAACAGTAACTCTGACCTTTACACGAAAAGCATTACTGTAGATGCAGCTCCATAATAGTCAATGAGCGGGCCTATGGGAGGGAGCTGCGTCATCCCTCCTAGCCAATGGGTGGCTAGTGGGGCGGGATGCTGGGAGATAGCCAATAAGAGGGAGCTGTGTCATCCCTACTAGCCAATGGGAGGCCAGCGGGGAGGGATGTTTGAACGTCATTGACGGGGGAGCAGCTCGTGCATTGTTTGAATGTTTGAATGGCGCGTTTGAATGTTTGAATTGCGCGCTTGGCGTGTTTCATAAGGAGAGAACTTGTTTTGTATACAGAGACAAAAAATTGGGGAAAATGTTTTTCATAACCTGGATTTTTCGTTTGCTGGGACTATCGTAAGGTTGAGGCACCACTGTATTAGAACAGCACCTCAAACAGTCTTTGGCATCTGTTTGTTAATGGAACACATCTGCATAATAGAAGGTCTTGAGTTTGAGTCTTGGAGTCAGTGATGGAGTTTCTCTCAGAGGTTTGTATGCTGTCCCTTCTTCTGCTTCCTCAGAATACTTTGTTTTTCTCCCAAAATGGAAATACATGCACATTCGGCTAATTTGCTGTTCAATTTGCCCTTAGATATGAGTATGGATGTTTGTCATTGTGTTGTCCCTGTGATGGATTGGTGAGATGTTCAGGGTGTTCATTTATTTTGCCCAGAGTTGGCTGGGACAGACACCAGGCAATTGAATGAATAAATGTTCTGCATGTTTTTGGAAACCCGGAAAAAAATCTATGCATACATAAGGAGAACCAGCACCATCTACATATAAAGGACCCGATTTAGCTGCATGTTTGAACTCAGGACCTGCTTGCTGTGAGATGGTCCGGCCAACCACTGCACCTCTGTGCTACTCTGGGCATGTTTTCCCAGGCTCAGGAAATTCCAGACTATCCAGCAGGAAGTTTAGTTGTGACACCACTGATAGGAGAAGGCTTCTTATGTCAGAATTCTTATCGACCCTTTAAAGTTCCCTTCAGATGAAGATCTCTTTCGGGTACTAGATGGAGGTTGGGAATAATGAAGCAACAGTTATAGCCAAGTAGATCCAGAAGACAGTCAAAGCAAAACGCATGTGAGTGTTGGTGAAAAAAAGTCAAAACAGAACTCTTTTGTTCTCAGAACTGCTACACACTCCTGGATTTTGGTTCCCTGCCTTTCCTGAACTTCTGGGCTCATAAAGCTTTAGAGGCCTTTTAAAAAAGTGCGTCACATGGCGCCACCAATTCTGGCAAAGGACTGAACAGGTCCCCTACAAACACCAAACGAGTTCATAGGACCAGTAGCTCCCATGAGAAATGACGCCATTTCTCCACTCTGTTCAAGCTCAACAGGTCTCTGAACAGTGTGTGTATGTGTGTGTGTGAGAGAGAGAGAGAGAGAGAGAGAGAGAGAGAGAGAGAGAGAGAGAGAGTATGTGTGGGCCTTAAAGTCTCACATCAGCACAAAATGTACTGCTGTCATTGTAAGAGGTATAACGTGTTTGGTTACCTCCTGGCAGAAGCCAGCAAAAGGGTCTTGGTTTATTAGTAGTCAAAAATTATGAGGAAAAGTTAAGTATGAATCCTGGTATCCATCTCGTATATGGAAGATCACCAACTCTTGATGATCCCCGTGAGTTTACCCCTGAATGCAATGCCAATCTGTACACTCCGATGGGCCGTAATTGGCTGAACAATTGCATGGACAATGGCAAAGGTTCCTGATGAAAGATGCAATGATTGCGTATGAATTCATCAAGAAGTTTCTCATACGCTTTCAGGATATTATTTGCTGTGGGCATGAAAATCATGGTTGATTGCTCTGTATCAGTGCATGCTCCAGTAAACACAGTCATTAGTCCTACCTTCATCCACTCTAGTGTTTCCCATTCTAGTCCCCTGGGAACACAGATGGTGCTTATTGTTGTTCTTCAACACACCTGTAACAAATATTCAGCACGGTCGTCGCTTGATTCGTGTATGCTAAATGGCAATCGTTCTCTTTCTTTTCATAAGGCATAGTCCAGAACAGAACAAACACCTCACAGCAAAAAGGTCCTGGGTTCGAATCACTGGCTTTGCATGGGTTTGTGCACACAGTCCAAAGTCTTGAAATGTTTCCTTCAATGCCAAGCATTCCCATTTGTACACAGAAAGCCAAAAGAATGCGTGATTGGCATCCATTGCTTCTTGATTTGATTGGATATAAAAACTGGTGCACCCTCTGCCACGCTTCTAAAGATAGCCCTAGACCAAAATAGCGATATTTAAATTGTGTAAATGTCCAGAAATACACAAGAGGGTCCCAACTGGAAAGAAATTTAAGAACGATTTGTTCCTCATGTGGACACACAATAACATACTGGTTAGCATGTCCGCCTCACAGCACAAAGGTCCTTGGTTCAAGTCCCAGGCTCTGTCTAGCACTTGAGTGTTCTTCCCATTCTTTTGTGGGGTTCCTCTGGTTAATCGGGTTTCTTCCAACAGTCCAAAAACCTGCACATTAAGATAATCGGCTGTTCCAAACTGCTCCTAGTTGTGAGTTTATGCAGTTGACTAGGGTGTACCAGCTCTCCAGTGTGTACCCCACGTTCGCTCAAAGCCTCCCTCTGGCCCGAGAATGATTACGTGGTTTGGCAAATGTTCGACATGTAAAAAGGGTTTTATGCACCAGCTGGCAATTCCAGTTGTGACACTGTGTTGTTTATATGAAGGTTTTAACCCCCCTACCCAGTGCTTCTGAGGCCTTTCATGTGTACTGTGTGTGAATATCTTGGGCAAGTCTAGACATGAAGTGGCACATGTCCCTCAGAAAAACACCTTGTGTCCCACTACCCTGATATGGTGACTGAGTTTGTCAGCACTACTGGAGCGCCAATGAAGTCACCCTCCTGCAGGTTTTCCAGGGGAGCTTAAAACACTGCGTTGTATGATTACACAGATGCGATTACATTATTATTATTATTATTATTATTATTATTATTATTAATTCATTAATTCATTCATTCGTGTTCTGAAACGCTTAATCCTAATTAGGGTCACGGGGAGGCTAGTGCCCATCTCAGCCAACTCTGGGCGAGGGCAGAGTACATCCCAGACAGCTCACCAGGCCATCGCAGAACAGAAACACGCTGATGGCTATGCAGCCTACTTTTGACGAAAGTCAGCAAAGGTTATTTTACATAAACCTCCCACCATAGACAGTGAGAGATATGACCGGTCTTTCATAACCCAGTAAGTGCACTGGGGGGACAGCAGTGACAACCACTGACAGCAGGGCTTGAACCCCTAACTTTAGGATAGGCAATCCAACACCTTACTACCGGGCCACCACTGTTCCCATTATTATTATTATTATTATTATTAGTAGTAGTAGTAGTAGTAGTAGTAGTAGTAGTAGTATTATCGTCATTCATTCATTCATTCATTCATTTTCTAAGCTGCTTTTTACTAATTAAGGTCACTGGGAGGCTGATGGCCATCTCAGCTGACTCTGGGCAAGGGTCGAGTACACTCTGGACAGCTCGACAGGTCATCGCAGTAATATTATTATTATTATTATTATTATTATTATTATTATTATTATTATTAAACAACTGGTGGTATGGTGGCGTAGTGGTTAGCACGTCCGCCTCACTGTAAGAAGGCCTGGGTTCGATTCCCGGCCTGGGCGTTTCTGTGTGGAGTTTGCATGTTCTCCCTGTGCTTGTGTGGGTTTTCTCCGGGTGCTCCGGTTTCCTCCCACAATCCAAAGACATGCACAGTAGGTTAATTGGCCGTTCTAAATTGGTCATAGGTTCACATTGTGCAGAAGGCAATGGCAAACCACTGCACTAATCCTGCCAAGAAAACCTCCATGAAGATGATAACCAGGGTGTTATCCTTCATGGTGGGTTATCAATGGTCGTCCTACGAGTCAGGCAGTAGATAGATAGATTAAACAACTACCACCAGCTGGTATAAAGTGGAACTAAACACATCCGATACTGGACTTGGGGAGATTGAAAGAGTGCTCAGCAGGTGGGCAAAGAACACCACAAGGATATACTTCATCTGGAAGCTCCAACAAGCTCGTCTACTCCAACCCCTCCTGATGAACTTTTACGGCTCCGCCATCAAGAGCCTCCTGACCTACTGCCATACAGTGTGATTCAGCAGCTGTACTGCAAAGGACAGGAAGGTTTGCAGCAGGTGGTGAGGATGGCAGAGCGGGTGATTGGAACGACACCCCACCACCACCTCCATGACATTTTCCCCGACAGACTTCAATGGCGAGCCAGTGGAATTATCAGAAAACCCACACAAACTGGACACAGCCTTTTCTGCCCTCTCCGCTCTGGAAAGATTTACAGGACATTCATTCATTCATTTTCTGAACCGCTTACTCCTAATTAAGGTCAAGAGAGGCTGGCACCCATCTCAGCTCAACTCCTGGCAAGGGTGGGGTGCACCCTGGACAGCTCACCAAACCATCACATAGCAGGTATAGGATACTAAAAACGAAAACTAATGGACACAAGAACATCTTTTACCCTCAAACTATTTAAATATATAACACCAGCACCAGCTTCACCACCACCATTACTACCATCCCCACCACCACCATCACCACCACTCTCTCACATGTGCTGACTGAATAAACATCATGCAGATAATCTTTCTGCAAAGTGCAACACTCATGTTTAAGTTTCAAGTGCAATACTCATGTCATATAATACGTATTATTATTATTATTACAGTGGTACCGCACCTTACGAAAACAAAAAATCCAGGTTACGAAAAACATTTTCCAAAATTTTTTGTCTCTGTATACGAAACAAGTTCTTATGAAACACGCCAAACGCTCCATTCAAACATTAAAACACACCATTTAAACATTCAAACAATGCACGAGCTGCTCTACATTGACTATCTTCCAACATCCCGCCCTGCTGGCCTCCCATTGGTTATTATGGAGCTGCATCTCCCATAATGCTTTTCGTGTAAAGGACAGAGTTACTGTTGTTTCATGAGTTTTTTGAGTGTGTTCATTGCTTTTAACCTTCCAGAAACATTTGTAAGATTATAACTCTGCTAAGAAGACATGGTCAACACACGTGGTGCACACACACACACACACACACACACACACACACACACACACACACACACGTGTGATTTCTGGTACAAGTGAAAAGAAGAAGCGGGCTCATGGCATTCGTTTGAGTGATATCGCAAAGGATTATGGCCAAACCCGTCGATCATCGGTTCGATATTGAAGCAGAAGGAGGTCTTAAAAGGTATACTTTTATAATTTTTAAAGGGTTTAGGGGGTAGTCTTGAGGGCCTTGGAACAAATCACGCGTTTTACATGTAAAATGCGGCTCAATTTACGAAAAATCCAGGTTAAGAAAAAGTCTCTGGAACGGATTAATTTCGTAAGGTGAGGTACCACTGTATTATTATTATTATTATTATTATTATTATTATTATTATTATTATTATTATTATTGTTGTTGTTGTTGTTGTTCCTGTTATTGTTGTTGTTGTTGTTGTTATTTCTTGACTGTGAAAGAACGAAGGCAGTCATTTATTTCTGACTTATATTCTGTTTTTGCGAGAGCCTCGAGTACACGCTGCCAGTCTGAGAGTTTGTAATGCGCAGATCAATGCGACTGTGGATCAATGACGGCTGAGTTATTGCAGTATTTGGCTACTGATTTCTTTCTCGAGAAGTGTTTTCCCAGGAAAGTCGATACCCTCAGGCTCGTCTCAACCCCTTTTTTTTTCCCTAACTCTCCTCCTTCCCTCCCACTTCAGATCGCACCTGGGGAGCGTCATCCTCTGGAGACAGGAGGAGGCGATTGCTGGGGTAGGTGGGGTGGAGTGAAGTGGGAGGGAATGAGATGGAGGAGGATAGGGAAGGAAAGGAGGTGAAATTCATACAGAGAATTACGGAACACAGGAAGACCAGGGGAGAAAGATGAAGAGGTGAAGACAGAGACAGCGAGGGAAGGATAGTTCAAGAAAGGCATCTGCGTGCGATAGCTACTTAATTTCTTCATTTTTTTCCCCTCTGCTCATTCCCGGAGAAGTGATACAAGCGTAATCTCCGCAACAACCTTCTTTGATGCTTCACTTCAGCCTCTTATCGTTACTGAGCGCCAGATAAAAGACTACAGCTCAGGAAAGCTGAAAACTCGCCAACATCCCTCTCCGTCCTTTTCTATCTCTATCCTTCCTTATTTTCTTTCTTTTTATTTCCACAACTTGGACCGTTAATTTTCTAATGACCTAAATGCAAGCCTTCCAGAAATGTCAAGCTGGCTTGTTTTCATTTGGAACCCATGAATTGAAAACTAGTTTGTAAAGAGGGGAGGAGGAGGAGGGGGAGGAGGAGGAGAGGGAGGAAGAGGAGGTCAGAAACTCCCTGATGAGAAAAACACGACCAGGTTCGGATTCGCTCGAGTATTCGTCTGTTTAGTAATTAAATCCTACTTCACATTTCACATTGCGTGAACCTAGCGCTATAATTAAGACACAGAAGCTGACAGCTGTGCCGATCCCCTCTCTGAAAACGATTTTCGGTGCAAAACGACGCCAACGACAGAGTTGAATTGGGGTTGAACTTATGACTGATTGGAGCAGAAACATGTGATGAGTTCATAATGAAGCCCCGCCTTCTTTGTTTACTACGAATCAGCGGTCCGAATTCAAGGCAGGGCAGCACGTTGGTGCAGTGTTTAGCACGTCCGTCTTACAGCAAGAAGCTCATGGGTTCGGACTCTGGGTACTCCGGTTTCCTCCCACAGTCCAAAAATATGTACAGTAGGCTAACTGGCTGGATCAAATGACCCTGAGGTGTGAGTGCTTGTGTGAATGGTTGTGTGTGTTGGTCCTGTAATGGCCTGGGGTGCTGTTGAGGATGTACCCTGCCTTCGCCCAGAGTCAGCTGGGATGCGCCACATTTTCCCCGTGACCCTAATTCGGATTAAGCGGCTTAGAAAATGAATGGATGAATTCAATGGGGTATTGTCCGCCTCAGAGCAAAACGGATCTGGGTTTGAGTTTGCATGGGTTTCTTCCAGGTGTCCATGTCAAGTGCATACGGCTGTTCCAAATTGCCCCTGGGGTGAGTGTGAGTATGAATGGTAGTGTGTATTGGCCCTGCGATGGACGGGTGAGGAGCGTCTACCGTGCTATCGACCATAGCCGGCTGAGATAGACCCCATCAAGTAAAAATTATGTGAAAGCTACACAAGACAGACTTATCAGAACACATTGTGTACGTCTTATACATATTTGCGGCCGCGATAAGTCTTTACTCCTTACAGGACGGCACATTCAGTTCAGATTAAAGTCGAAGATAAAAGCACACGCCTTTCCACGTGTGCATTTTATTCATCTGGCGGGATTTTTTTCTCACCATCATCAATGCATTTTCTCTTCCCAAGCCCTATTCACAGTGTGCATCTCGTAAAATCTCATAATGCGCCATGGCACTGTCAGTCAAAATCATGGAGATGTCAGTCAGAGCGGACAGTGCGGAGGCCCGCGTCCCCATTGTAAACTCGTCTTTATGCGAGTGAGTGAGCGAGGAGGACAAAGACGAGGCGCGGAGATAAACCTCATGTTTAACACAGAGTTGAATGCAAGGCCTGCTTTTAACGCCATGACATTTTCTTATCGCGCGACACAGTTCTTCATCTGACCTTTCAATGGCATCTCAAATTATTCTGATGGAATAAAAAAAAAAAACGCATCGATTAGACGGAGTGAAACTCAGACACACACACACGCACAGGAGAGCAGACGGACAGTCAGAAGGGAAAACGCCACACCGTAGCGATGTGGGAAAACATCTGAGCTTGAGAATTCCTCAAAGGGGAAACGCCGTGACACGTAATGATATTAAATCGCAAAAGTTTAAACACCGACATTTCAACTTCTCTTGATTTACATGATTCACGTCCACCCTTTAGAGTGTGAGTGAGTTCCAGAGAGGGTGTGTATACCTGTGTAAACGAAGCGTCCCGGCGCCCCTTTGCAGAACTGCTTGGATTTGTAGGACAGTGTGACCTCCACAACCCCAGGGATGTGTCTCGGTGGCGTCTGAACACGGATGGCGTGGGGTGTGATGAGCTAAAACACAGCACACAACACGTTTAGCTCGATACACATGCATCGATTAAATACACCGCTGCACTGCTGAGAGTCCACTCTGACCCTTCCATCACACACACACACACACACACACACACACACACACACACACACACACACACACACACACACACACACCACGCAGCACAGATAAATTATCACCAATGCTGCTTAATTTATCCTTTATCATTTTGTGTGTGTGTGTGTGTGTGTGTGTGTGTGTGTGTGTGTGTGTGTGTGTGTGTGTGTGTGTGTGTGTGTGTGTGTGGATTTCTAAGGAGCCCACCTCACTCCAGACGAGCATGGTTCCGAAGACGACCTGCAGCCCGTCAAAGAAGTTGTCTCCAATGATGATGACTGTGGCTCCTCCAGTCGTCCAACCCTCACTGGGGCTTATAGCTTTGATACATGGAGTGGCTGCTTCACACACACACACACACACACACACACACGCACACACACACACGCACACACACACGCACACACACACGCGCACACACACGCGCGCACACACACACACACACACGGTTTGCTTCCATGAAACCATATCATCTATGCACAACATATTTCCAAACTAGTAACAAACAAGCACTTCTTGTTTATAATGCAGTTCTGACAATATCGTCCTTCTGATTGGTCATTAATCCGATTGTGGATTAATATTCTATAAGAATGGCAATCCAGTCACACTCACACCTTGGGGCAATATGGAATCATGTGCATGTCTTTGGACTGTCAGAGGAAACCAGAGCACCAGGAGAAAACCCACATAAACACAGCAAGAAACGCCCTCCGGAACCACAGATCTCACGGAATGCCACTAATCTTGGTGGAACCATAACCCTACCTGAGACTCAGAGATGACCTGATTTTGGAATGTCAGAGTCGAAGGTGAGGTTCAGAACAAGGTCGCAGGAGACTGAGCACTTATAACATTAAAAATGAGAGCCAATAGGAAACCATACATGAACTTTCGTTCATTTTCTAGCACCGCTTAATCCTAATTAGGGTCACGGGGAAGCTCGCGCCCATCTCAGCCGACTCTGGGTGAGGGCAGAGTACACCCTGCCAAGCCATCGAAGGGCAAAAACACATCGATGGCTTTGCAGCATCTCTTGTCAAAACTCAGCAATAGTTCTTTTACACGAACCTCACACCATAGACAGTGAGAGACACAGCCGGCCTTTGATAACCCAGTTAGTGCACTGGGGGGGGGGACAGCAGTGACAACTCATTGAGAGTGGGGCTTGAACCCACAACTTTAGGATCAGTGATCCAGCACCTTTACCACCAGGCCATCACTACCCCAGGAACTTTCAAAGGAGACAATTGCATTTGACCTTGAATGACCTTGAAAGGTGAAAAATTAAAATGTCACCATAATCTGAGCGCATATAACCTGGAAACGAGTGCAGAAAGACATACCGCCATAATGAAACACGAATAGCAAACTAGTGGGGCAGTGGGGGCCTAATGGTATAGGACGTTGGATCGCTGATCCTAAGGTTGGGGGTTTGAGTCCCACTCTCCGCAAGGTTGTCACTGTCCCACCCAGTGCATTAACTGGGTTGTCAAAGACCGGGCGTGTCTTTCACTGTCTATGGTGAGAGGTTCATGTAAAAGAACCATTGCTGACTTTCAACAAGAGCAGGATGCATAGCCGTCAGTGCGTTTCCGCCCTGCGATGGCCTGGCGAGTAGTCCAGGGTTTTCTTTGCCCTCGCCCAGAGTTGGCTGGGATGGGCGCCAGCCTCCCCGCAACCCTGATTAGAATTAAGCGGTTACAGAAAATGATAATAGCAAACCATATATGGAGGTTTGTTTACAACTAGTGTAATGTAAATAAGAACAGAAACTAACTTCTCTTGCAACACGTAGCGGACGTATAAACAGACAACGGCGACGTGTTGTTCTGAAGTAGATGCAAACAATGGTTTTCGGACATGAAATGAAAAAAAAAAAAAAACCACACACGGAAGTGTTGGGACAAAAACTTGATTATTATCCAATCGCATCTGTCATGTGTTGTATTACTCACTTAATGACAAACAGGAACCAGGAAGACATGCCTACTGCCTTTCTATTCATGTACATCCAACGAGCTATACAATTATTTCCATTCACTTCAGGAAGGCGTTGGAGCCGCACATCGCTCTCTTAATACTGTGAGTCTGCGAGACACACCTCGGTATTATTTTTTAACATGTTTCTTGGCTAAGAGGGGAAAACAGACTGAGTGGGAGTAATTTGTAATAACAATCCTAAAAGCTCATTTTATATTCTTATTTCCTGCATCATGGTCGGCTCAATAAAGCTATTAGGAGTTCGTTGGGCGTTTTTGTCGTTTATGGTAAAGTCGTTTTTGGCTTGGTGTGATGGAGACAGGCAGGCTGAGTGTGTGAGTGTGTGTATGACGGACTGTGGATTGGAATTGATTTGACTGACGCTAAAAGGCTGCATGCGTACGTGGAGAAAGCTCGAAACTGTGCGAAAGTGAACCTTTGAGAAGCTCAAGATGATCGCAAGACAACCGACAGTAGCCTTTATTACAACCTCCTTTGTTTTTATTTCTTTTGTTACACCGGATTAAATAAAGTTTGATATCGTGCGAATGGGCCACATACGCATCTCAAACTTGGACTTTTCCAGTTGGGTCTAAAGTGTCAGCACTCACAGAAACACACACACAGAGAGAGAGAGAGAGAGAGAGAGAGAGAGAGAGAGAGAGAGAGTTCCACAGTCTCCAAACTCTCAAATCAAGTCTGTGTGTTTTTTAAGCTCTATAAACTTCACGCCAAACCGGGGAATCCTGAAACACCAATAAATGAATTAACCAAAGTTGTAAAGGCATCAAGGTCACCTGTTGGGGATTTGATTGGAAGCTGGAGCAGATGTTTAAATCCTGCTCTTCCTTCCCATGTCGTCCCAGTGTGTCGGACATGAAAGCGTACTACCATCCCCCCAAAACACGCCAACGTCGACTGGAATTCTCAAAGTGTTACCTGCGGAAAACAACGCTTCTCTTCTGAAGGGAAATCAAGCCGCCGTCGACATCGTCAGTCCACTCGTGACTGGGTTTTTCGCTCTACAGTGCGGCGTTCTCGCTGATTCAGTGCACTTGACGGAACTCATCAAAGGCTTCATCAAGAGCTGATGAGAGTCTGAGTTCAAGCTTGAGTCAGGTGTGGTGCAGCAACAGGACGCTAAGCTAATCAGCAGACCTGATGGCTTGCAAACACACAGATTGGTGATGAGTGGAGGAAAGTGACACACGGTGCTGCCTTTCATCCCGACACATCAAAGCACCGCAGTCGAAGATTTGGGTTTCTCAGGTACCATTTGTCCTATTTTTATTTTTTTTTAAACTAACTTTGCACTGCCTAGAAACATTTTACTCTCTACTCTCGAGTTCCTGGAACTTTCGAATGAATGAACTTACCAGGAAGTGACACGAATACAACTAGGAAGTAACTTTTTTCAGTTTTGCGCCTTCTCTCTCAACTGTACTTGAAATCGTCTTTGCAACAAATGCGTTGTCTTACCTTCAGATGGGTCGAGGCGACGAGCGCGTCTTCCATGTTTGGAGTTGTTATGGACAAACATGTTGTCTGACACAGCCAGCACATGGCCATCAACGTTCACTGTCGTGGAAATCACCACCTAGAGAGGGTTTCATATGTTAGAAAATGCTCAGAGCTGAGAAGCTGTTGGCTGGATTTAGGGATCATGGGGACATGGTATCACCTGAAAGCGTCTCATATCTCTGGGGTTTCCGGCATTTTTCAGGCAGTTCTGATTGCACTTGAGAAAAAATTTTAGGAAGAACCTGTGAAGCATAACAAAAAGACACACTAGGAGTTAGTGAATGTCGATGTCGTTCATGACATGATGTCGTTATTCGACCATGTTGACAATGAGGTGATTTTGGGGGTCTGGGGGTCTGGAAAGGTCTTTTAAAAGTACATTGTATAATCAGAGGCTCTTTTTATTTTACATTGGGAAGCACTTCATGTGGCCTGTACAGAGGCCACAGGCCTGTACAGAGGAGCATTCCATGGAAGGGTTTTCTTAATGGGACTACCAAAGAACGTATGTCCTACAGCTGGAGACGTTGACCCTACACAGCAATGTGTTGATTCAGTAGAACAGGGGAGTCAAACTCATGTCACAAAGGGTCATGTGGTGGCGCGTTTTTGTTTCAACCAATCAGCACACCTGGCTCAGCTCATTTAATCGACTGATCTGAGTCTTCAGGCAGTTGATTGGTCAGTCTATGTAAGGAGCTCACAGATTGACCAATCAACTGAATCAGCCGATGTTTCAAATCTGATGCAGCAATAGGGCTGTCAAAGTGCATTGTGGGTATTGCACACCAACCTGGGGTACATTTTAATATTTTACAATTGAAATAGTAATTGTTATCTTTGTGTCAGAGGTTCTAAAGTATGCTTGCAGAGCCAAAGTATAAAAATAGATAGATAGATAGATAGATAGATAGACAGACAGACAGACAGACAGATAGCCAGACAGACAGACAGACAGACAGACAGACAGATAGATAGATAGATAGATAGATAGATAGATAGATAGATAGATAGATAGATAGATAGATAGCCAGACAGACAGACAGACAGATAGATAGATAGACAGACAGACAGACAGACAGACAGACAGATAGATAGATAGATAGATAGATAGATAGATAGATAGCCAGATAGCCAGACAGATAGATAGATAGACAGACAGACAGACAGACAGACAGACAGACAGATAGATAGATAGATAGATAGATAGATAGATAGCCAGACAGACAGACAGATAGATAGATAGATAGATAGATAGATAGATAGATAGATAGATAGATAGCCAGATAGCCAGACAGATAGATAGACAGACAGACAGACAGACAGACAGACAGACAGACAGACAGACAGACAGATAGATAGATAGATAGATAGATAGATAGATAGATAGATAGATAGACAAACAGACAGTCATACATACAGATAGATAGATAGATAGATAGATAGATAGATAGATAGATAGATAGATAGATAGCCAGACAGATAGATAGATAGACAGACAGACAGACAGACAGACAGACAGATAGATAGATAGATAGATAGATAGATAGATAGATAGATAGATAGATAGATAGCCAGACAGACAGACAGACAGATAGATAGATAGATAGATAGATAGATAGATAGATAGATAGATAGATAGATAGATAAATAGATAGATAGATAGATAGCCAGATAGCCAGACAGATAGATAGACAGACAGACAGACAGACAGACAGACAGACAGACAGACAGACAGATAGATAGATAGATAGATAGATAGATAGATAGACAAACAGACAGTCATACATACAGATAGATAGATAGATAGATAGATAGATAGATAGATAGATAGATAGATAGATAGATAGATGGACGGACAGACGGGCGGACAGACAGACAGACAGACAGACAGACAGGCAGACAGATAGACAGATAGATAGATAGATAGATAGATAGATAGATAGATAGATAGATAGGATGTCACATTGAGTATGTGCGCCTCTACCCACGAATCCCCACACATCCGTCATCAGCGCCGGCGGTTTGGTCGGGCCTTTCCCTTTTAATTGTCGCATTATCGCAATAATAATCCGGGTGGATAACGGCGGCGAAGGTCGCTGACAGTCATGTCACATTAACCAGCGAATAACCTCACTCATGAACCCAGGATCACATTACGCCCCTCTTCTTCTCTCCACTTCCTTTTCCTACGGCTCTTTCCTCCTTTCTTTCCTTTCACAGATCTCCTCCCATTCTTTCTGTTTCCTTCTTCAGCAAAGACCTTGCTTTAATTTCCATATTTTCCTTTCCTTCTCATCTCATCCACAGAGATTTCCTCTTTCAGCCATCTCTTCTTCTCCCACTTTCTTCATCTTTTTCTTTTGCCACTTTGTCGTCTTGCCTTCTACACTTCGCACGTTTTCCTTCTGCCTTTCTCCTCTGCATGTTTTTTATTCCTTTCTTCTTTTCTAGCACCACTGCTCTTTTTCCTCTTTCACTTCCGACTCCTATTTCCTCATTTACCTTCTTTTTATTATTATTACTATTTCATTCATTCATTTTTTGAACTGCTTAATCCTAATTAAGGTCACGGCGCCCATCCCTGCCAACTCCGGGCGAGAGCAGAGTACACCCTGGATGGCTCGCCAGGCCATCGTGGGGGAGAAAAACACTGACGGCTATACAGCTCCTCTTGTCGAAAGTCAGCCAGAACCTCCCACCATCGACAGTGAGAGACATGGCCGGCCTTTGATAGCCCCAGTTAGTGCACTGGGGGGGGCAGCAGTGACAACTGTTGACAGTGGGGCTCGAACTCCCAACTTAAGGATCGGCAAGCCAGCACCTTACCCCCAGGCCACCGCTGCCTATTACTGTTTCTCTTCTTTTCTCCTTTTCCCCTCCAGTCCGGTTTCATACTTTTTTATTTCCTTCCCTTCTTTCCTGCTTCCTCATTTTTTCTTCTCTTCCTTTCCTCCTGCTTTCTCCTTTCCTCATTTCTCCCTCTTTTTCTCTTTTTCCCGTCTCCGTTTCTCTTCACCTGTCATCTATGTTTCTTTCTTCTCTTCCATCTTTCTTACACTCCTTGTTTTATCTCCTCGCCACATTTTTCTACAGCTTCTTCTATTCTGTATTCTTTCCTCGCTACACCTTGTCTTTTCCTTCCATCTCCCTGGTGTATACAGAGACAGAACAAGAGAGGGATTGTGGGAGTAGAGGAACCCCTGTCAGTGATATAAACGACTGCCATCTGCTGACCGCATCAATTTCCCCCCTAATAAGACAGTAACAATATCTTTAAAAACACACGCCAGTAACTCGGGTGATTTTTTAAAACCTCACTTTGCTTGGCATGACATAATCACCACATACATTTTAATCCCTCACCACCACCACCACCACCACCACCACACACACACACACACACACACACACACACACACACACACACACACACACACACACACACACCCATTTGCCCCTGCAGCACTCACACACTGAAAAAGAGAGAGTGAAAGAGATACAGAGAGAGAGAGAGAGAGAGAGAGAGAGAGAGAGAGAGACATAAACGAGTGTCCTGTTGCTCAATAAATATGTGCATTTCATAATCACAGTGGAGAGATATAGTGAGAGAGAGAGAGAGAGAGAGAGAGAGAGAGAGAGAGAGAGAGAGAGAGAGAGAGAGAGAGAGTGAGGGGCTTTTGCTCTATTTAGCCAGTATCGACTGACACTCAATCCGGGTTGCTCTGAAGGCTGCTAATGCCCTTTATGGGTGCGGAATACAATAATATGGGGGCTCCATCCCCGAGCTCCATTCATATGATATTAGAGTCCTTGGGAGGAGAGATATGGATCAATAGGGATTGAATTAAAACGCAGCAGGAGACGAGGCGCTGGTAAAGTGAAGCGAGAGATAGCACGAGATGCAGCGTCCAACCGAAAGAGAAAGAGCAGGAGGGGGAAAGAAGGGCTAAAGGAAAAAAGAGGGGTTAAAGAAAATAAGAAAGAAAGAATGAAAGACAGAACGAAAGACAGAAAGAAAGAAAGAAAAATGAGAAATCAATCACTGAATCATCCAAAAACTGAAAGAATAAAACACAAGGAAGCCCAGGAAATAAAGAAAGAATGTATAGAAATGAAAGAAAGAAGGAAATGGAGGAAAGGAAGAAAAAAGAAGGAATAAACACAAATAATTGCAAGAATAAATAACATAAAAAAACATAAACGAGGAAATGAAGGTACAAAAAGAACCAAAAAGGTTTTAGAAAGAAAGAAAGAAAAAGGAAGGAAGAAAATAAAAGCAAATATAAAATAAAAACACAAAAAAAAGATTTTAAAAATACGATTTAAAGAAAAATGGAAAACAAGAAAGGTTCAAAAAAAAGTGTTCAGAGAAGACATATAAAAAGCTTCAAGAAAGAGACAAAGATCCGGCCATAATTGTGTTTGGTATCAAACGATTCGGGAGACTGAAAATCAAACAAGAGGAAAAAGAAAGACAGGGGAAGACATCGAGAGTGAGAGAGAGAGAGAGAGAGAGAGAGAGAGAGAGTGTGTGTGTGTGTGTGTCTGTGTGTGTGTGAGAGAGAGAGAGAGAGAGAGAGAGAGAGAGAAACAGAGACAGAGACAACATCGCTGCCTCATATTGCTCATTTCCTCCAGCTGCCACCGGGCAGGAGTTGACAAGGAATGCGAGATTCCTGATCCCACCGTGGAAGAACGGGCAACACTTCAAAGCGCAATCTTTTTAGAGTGCCCTCGTGCTCACTTCTAAACCCTGTGCCGAGTGAAGGTCTCAAAAAGGAAGTTGGGGCCAAGAGAGAGGGAGGGGCCCTAGGGGGGGGGGGGGGGGGGGGGGGGGCTTGTTCCGGAAACTGAATGGAAATGTAATCAGGACATGATGTAACTCTGAAGTATGAACCTTCTCTTAAACAGAGGAAACGCCCACCGCCAGTAAAAAACAACAATGCTCGCTTCACACCCTCCTTTGCAATGTAGTCACATGATTCTGTAACTATGACTTATGTAACGAGTTACATTTACATTGCGAGCAGTGTTCACTTTCTTACTCGAATAATGATTCTAATGAGTCACTGCGATGCCACTAAGCAGTGAAATGTCGTACAGTCTTCACTAAAAATATCGAAAATATGGAAAACAGCTACGTTCTATAAGCTAACAAGTGAAATGTATAATAGTACGCACTTTATTCTCAGTTGAATGCAGTTAAACCCTTCAATTCAAATTCTATTCTAAATAGAATAGCTGCCACAATTTTCCCTTTCACATTTATATTCGTGAAGTAAACACAAAGGTTGTGCTGTCGGAACTAGCCTAGTGGCTCATGAGTTGCTAACATACGTCTGCCATTTATTTTCCTAATTTGAGAAATTTATTGCTACCATAAATATTTTTATTGACATCGCAATTATCATCATGAGCTAGTTTTTAATAATTAGTACAAAAAAAGAGCTTGTAGAAAATTAGCTGCTATCCAACAAACAAATTAGCACTTACTTAGCAAAT
>CM045740.1:5788312-5808312 GCA_024760905.1 Plotosus lineatus
TGTGAGGCAGACTTGTTCCAGTGCACGCGTGTGAGGTGTCACCAGTTACGTGATAGACACTTCTCCCGATAGAACCTCAACTACATGCTTTCCGTCACACTCCTATAAAACACCATCCTTTCTCTGAACAACACCTCTGTGTCTCAAGAACAAAAGGAAAAAAAAACAACAAAGAAAAACCACCTTCTTGATGCTTTGAGACTGACAGTTTCATCCAGTCCCTCCTCGACAGTCTGTCGCTCGCTTCCGAAGGAATCGCTCACTTCGGATTTAAATACGGCCTATAATAGTGCTCCATCTATCAGAGAGGCCGAACGCCTATTCTTAGACACATACATTAGCCCTTGGCCCAGATAGGAATGTCACCAGATTAAACATCCAATTTGTTAACCGGCGCGGGCTGGAGGTGCTGCTTCTTGACAGGACTTACAAACAAGTCCAAATGGCCCTATTTTTCACGCGGGCTTTTTCCCTTTTTCTTGTTTTCTTACACTCCAACAAGATGGTCATGCTGTAAACACAGCAATGCGTGGCGGAATGACGGATGTTGAAAAACTCTAAAAATCTTGAATCTGAAATGGCAAACAAGATTAGCAAACTAAGAATGCTAATGAAGCTAATAAAAAATGTATGTATAATTTAAAAATCCCATGAAATATAAAATATATATGTGTTAAAACAAAATATAAAAATATTAACCTATAAAAATATCAAGCTGCCACTTCATTCTAATTAAATTTTATTTTTAAATTTAATCGTAACTTCAGTCCCAGATCTGAGATCTGCCCTTTTTTGATAAAAAAAAAAAAAAAAAAGTGTACAAGGGAGGCAGAAAGGCACCGAGGAGGTGCAGTGTAGAGAAGTACTACACAGTCGTCTCTACATCAAGATGGTTTTGGGCGAACGATTTGAACAAGTTTAGCCTTTTTTCAACCCATTAAAAATAGTGACTTTTGTTTATTTATTTTTTTATTTCAATCCTGTCAATATTAACAGTAGCATTGATGCATTTCATCCCAGGACAGTCACAAATTATAAAATGCTTGAAAAACACTGATGAGAAAAGCAAATTTTTCAATCTACAAAATAAAAGTCTCATTATGTGTCTCGTGTATATTTACATATAAAACATACATTTGCGCAGGAAGTGAGTTATGGTCGGGGTTGAAAGTGGAGCCGGAAGTTGACAACAATTTACTTCCTGAAAGAAAATGAATGAACAGCTCCAACCAATCAGAATCGAGAGCTTTGAATAGTGTGAATAGTCTTTATTGAAACAGAATCTCTAGACAGATAGATAAATGTACAAAATCTCATCTATTAGTACACAAGCATTGAACCGCTTAGTCAGAGTGAGGCTAAAAAAAAGTAATTTAATTTCCATCACACCAGAAAACAGGAGTATTTTATTATTTCTAAATGGTATCTATGTGGGGGAGGTTTGGGGTATTGGGGGCATGGGGGGGTGATTTATCCCTCACTTTATCTGTCAGACAAATGTTTCTCTTTATGGCCATTACTATTCCGAACCGGCGGCTGCCATCGCAAGACTAATATAATGCGTGAAGTATTTAATTAAGGAACGGCGCGGGGAAGCCGCTTACGTCTCGCTTTATTGGAGCGAAATTAAAAATAACTCCTGCATTTGAATAACAGCCCGGGGGCTGCCTCTCAGCCATGGCGGTTTAATATCGCTTATGCTACTTTAACCTTTCTGAGTGCAGGGGCCGTCATTTCTGAGTGAAACACACACACACACACACACACACACACACACACACACACACACACACACACACACACACAACTCTTAACAAAGTTTACTGAGCAGCCATCTTTTGTCTCACTTAATAAACTAGGAAGAGACGTACCTTCAGGTTACACTCAATGTGTGTTTGTAAGCAAAGACACACACACACACACACACACACACACACACACACACACACACACACACACACTTTTACTTCACAACGCAATAAAATAAATACATAAATATTGGGGTTTTTTGGGAAGCCATGCTTTGTCACTTCATAAGCGAAGAAGAAAAGCAGCTTCAGGTTATGCTACTTTTTATTGGTATTGTTAAATTTTTTGCATGGTTGTGGAAAAAAAAAGTGTGCAAACACACACACACACACACACACACACACACACACACACACACACACACTTTGAAGCCAAGCTTTTTTGTCTCACCTAATTAGATAGTATGCATTCTACATGTTTTGGGGTTATGTTAGTTTTTGTTGTGTGTCTTTTGCTAATTTTAGTACATTTCTGTGAGAAACACACACACACACACACACACACACACACACACACACACACACACACACACACTGATAGTTTACGTGAACTCGCATGAGGTTTATTATCAGGTTATGCTAGTGTTTGTTGAGTGTGTTTTAGTGTGCGTGTTGCTAACTTTAGTATATTTCTGGGAAAACAGGCAAGCTCTCTCTCTCTCTCTCTCTCTCTCTCTCGCTCTCTCTCTCTCACACACACACACACACACACACACACACACACACACTAACAGTTAAGAGGCAAAAAAGTATTGAGAAGCTTCATCAGGTTATGCTAGTTTCTGTTGTGTGCGTGTATCTGTTGATAATTTTAGTACATTTCTGAAAAGAATAGAAGCAAGCATGCATGCATTCTCTCTCTCTCTCTCTCTCTCTCTCTCTCTCTCTCACACACACACACACACACACACACACACATGCTAATAGTTTAGAGGAAAACTGGCAGGAGTTTTTGTTCAGTGTGTGTTTGTTGAAATTTTAGTATATTTCTGGTAAAAACAGAAGCACACAGGTAGACAGACACACACACACACACACACACACACACACACACACACACACACACACATCAGTTTGGGGGCAAACTAGCATGATAAGCTAGTTTTTGTTGGACATGTCTGTTGCTAATTTTAGCAGCTATCTCTGGGAAAAACACAAGCATACACACAGTCACACTTTCAAACTGAGACTATTTCTCCATGGCAGCCATTTCTTTTCTTTTCTTTTTTTTTTTTTTGTCACTGTATAAGTTAAGTGCTGTCAGTGTACACCACGTGTAGACCTTGGTGCAAATTTTATGCCAGCATTTAAAAGAGAAAAGTTCAGAAGAAGTAATAACAGGCAGTATGTAGGATGCGCTGTGCGAAGACAGGCCTCGTGATGCAATCCTCACAAAGTAAATGCAATTTGGTTGTAGCAGCTCTGAAGTGCAGCTGAGCGCCAGGCATATTGTGAGGTTTTAATTAAACGCGACAGCAGTGAAAATAATAAGAGAGACAGTACAAGCAGACGAGTCAGGAAAGTGGGAAACAGTGGAAGATGATCCGAAAAGAGCAAACGCAGCTCGACGGTTACTCGGGACGGAGAGAAATAGACAGAGTGAGTGAGAGAAAGGAGAAAAAAAAAAAAACAACAACTTCCAGATGCGGGTTTTAAAATCGCAGTGGTGAGATGGTCGGTATTATCCATCTGTTTGGCACACCTTTCTGCTGTGCTGGAGAGACGGTCATGGACAAGGTGAACTGACACGCACACACACACATTCACACACACACATCCAACTCCACCATCTGGCTGTGAATTGGCTTGGACAATACCAAGCACGTGTACAGGCTCAAGACGAGATGCAAAAAACATGAACCATCTTCTGCGATTGCCTAATGAAGGAGTGTTTTTAAGGGCCTTGATGAGCAACGGCTGGTGTGTGTGTGTGTGTGTGTGTGTGTGTGTTGTGGGTGTTGTGTGTGAGCTTTGTGATTTGCATTCAGTCCTTGTTTCTGTAATTTCAAGTGCCTTGTCATACCAATCCCTCGTTAGGACTTCACAGTTCCTCCAGTGTCCAAGACTCCTTTGAGTGTGTCTCGGTTTCTGTAGATTAAGGAAGGTATCACAATCTCCATGAACTCTCTGGTGAAACACTGCTGGTATCTTTCACTAGGTATAACATCTCAGAATTCTGTTAACCTCACCATGGTTTTAAAAAGTGTTGAACTGGACTTGACTGAATATTTTGATGGGCTATGGATTGTTTTCTCAAAGGTGCACAAAGGTCAACGTATGCTAACTTGCTAACCGCTAAGGACGTGTCAACAGTCCTAAGTTGTTCGCCACGATGCAAGTATTGCTAACATCCTCAATAGATAAGTTTTAAACGCTATAGTTCAACAAAACCCCTACTGTATGTCAGTAGATGGGGTTAAGATCCATGCTAACTGCGGCATATTAGCCAAATCAATCGTTAAATTTAACCTGGAAACTTGTTTGGGTTTTAATCAACCCTCAGATAAATTACCACAAGCTTCAATTCATTCACTCGTGATTTTATTAACAATATTGACAATCTGACAACAAAACAGGCTCCCCTATACTTCCTGTTTACTGCCCCTCCCTCTTTTTTCGGTGGACAGCCTGTAAATGTCTGACTCTATCTCTAAATATCTTTCTCTCCGGCCAACATCTCGGGCGTTCCAGGCTTTCAGAAACGTCCACTCTGGAAGCATGATCCAGCCTTAATATGTCAAATCTGTACACTTTGTTCCAAACACCTGAGTAAATTTACACAACACACTCCCAGATTCTCTATTGATTTATAGGACAAGGACCTCTTGAGACCATGCACGCGTGTAAACTGGGTAGTGCTGCCATTAAACCCTGTCCAGATACAGTACACTTGATTTAACCATGGTGGGAAGACTGACTGTCGATGGAGGACAGAATCAGGGAGGTTAAGGTTTTAAGGCTCTTAATCAAAGATACCGGACTGCGGTATTCCTGGGATTCAAACCTGCGCATGCTCCGTATTTTAAGAACTGCTCAACCTTGTTTATGTTGTATTACGTTCAAAACTTAGGAGCATTCAAGTGGTTTACTGGTGCTTCGAATTTAAAATATGTCCATTGGACGAGGAATGGCAGTGTCAAGTTGTTATCACCATACAAAAGAGGTACGCACATGTTTATTTTATACGGTTCGTCCTTTATTTGTTTTTGTTAGTAAATTGCTTTTAATTTAGTGAGACAAAGTTCAATCTGTCACGCAGTATATTTTTTGTTTGATTGGATACATAGATAAAATTGCACCCTACAAACTTATAGCAAGAGCAAGCCATGTTAAGAAATGTAAAGTGATGAGGTACTTCATGCTAATATTAACTTCCAAATTCTTAAGTTGAGGTCAAAATGCGAACTATGCTACCGTCACTAGTTTCACATGCACTGTTTTACTATTAAATGCGGCACATACGCAGTAGCCATCATACAACCGCTTTAACCATTGGGTGACTACTGCCGTTTATTTTGTAGCACTGGTTGCCGTTAGCATAAGTCACTGACCCATTTGAATACAGTATTTGCATACGCCTGGGCTGTGATGCTAGCATGAACTAAACCTTCACTGCAGTCGACACTGAGGATGAGACAACGCCAACTCTTCGGGTTGCCTAAGGTACAGGGTTAGCATTTGCATCGTTTCTTATGAGTAACTAATAACCGTGAATATATCAAGTTGACTTAGCATAAAAAGTGCTAAAAGCACAAGAGTGTTGGTGCAAAGTTTGGAAAAAAAAAAAAAAAAAAAATGAAGGCAGGAAAGTACTGACACTTGTTTGCTGCTTCCTCCTGAATCTGGTCTGCATTTCACGGTCTTGCGTTTTCTACCCTGTCAATTATTCATTGTGCATATTTTAAAGAGTCTACAAAGCTATCCTGAGGAGAAATGCTAATGAAGGGTTCTAAAGTGTTGTCTGGCCCGCTATAGTGCTGCATCTCAGCCACATCGATTAATCAGATGCTACGAGGCATGCTTATCTAAATACATCAGTTTCCTCTAAATGGATATTGATATTTTCATCATCTGAAATGGTGGCTGCTGATTCGAAAGGTTACGCACTGTAGGAGAGGTCTTTTTAGCCAGATTTTCAAGAGTTTGCGCGGGTTCTTGGGGTACGGACGTGCTAGTGCTCAGAGCTTTAATCGCACAAGTGATTTGTGTGCAAAACCATCACGGCTCATTAGGATTCTGACAAATTTGCATAAGATTTATTATTATGGGAAGTAATATTGTTTCTTATGTACCTAAGAAGTGAAGAGGTACATTTATCAGAGTACACGAGGTGGAATCAAAAAGTACCAGGACTGTTCCCTTGGTGAACAGACGGAGCACGGCATTCGTCATGTGTGTACAGCAGGAGTGAGCCAGTAACTCTTGGGAGTCAGTATTTGTGGCAAACCAAAGTCAACTGGGATTAGTTCCAACATCTCTGCGGCCCTGATGGATAAGTAACATAACATGATGGATGGATGGATGGATGGTGGATGGATGGATGGACCACTGATCACACACTGGTTGTGCAGATCTGCGCTCCTCTTTTAGTTGCTTGAGAACTTTTTAAAGCGGGGATCTCCAATATTATCCACAAAGGGCCAGTGTGGGTGCAAGGTTTTCACTTCAACCAAACAGTAGCCACACCTTCCACCTGTTTCCACCAATTACTGATCATCAAAAGAAAAGAAAAAAGAAACTAGATTGGACATTACTGTTTACATTACTTTAAGCCTTAAAGCAAGGTGATCGCACCAAGATGGCTCCACTTCAGAATTGAAACAGTAATGTCCAATCTAGTTGTTTTTTTTTATTATTATTATTATTATTATTATTATTTTATTTTAATGATCAGTGATTGGTGGAAACAGGTGGAAGGTTTGGCTATTGTTTGAATTTAGTGTTACAGGTAAATGAACTGATCATGTGCAACATGAGTCCACACCCAATTTTAAAGTGTGTCGAGTGCCAGAACACAAGACATGCTCAGAAACCACGTTGCCTTTCTCAATGGCTGTTCCAGCATGGTATCGATGTGCACTTGTTTGATTGGCTGGACTACATCACCTACCCCGTCCAGCTACAACAAGCACAGAATTCACAAAAACATTGGCCGCATAATCTATGTTGGATTTTCTGAACTGTCATGCTCATCTCTGGCAGCGTTCTCATCCTCAGACTCAATAGAATGTGACGTCTCACTGACTCCACAAGAGACTCCTCCCGCTCTGGTTTAAATAGGTCACCGTTTATACCCATTTCCTCCAAATTGGTGCCAGAGTTGCTCCTTGAATATGTTTTTATCACCTAAAATGTCACTGGCTGAATAGATCTTCTTGTTTTACTTGCAACCCTGCCCAATGTCTTCATGCCACTTCTGCAGAAAAACATCTGCTATGTAATAACATCTGGGATGAAATAATGCAATTTTGTCATTTTTATGGTCAATTACAGTGGTATGTCACCTTACGAAATTAATCCGTTCCAGAGCCTTTTTTTTTAACCTGGATTTTTTGTAAATTGAACCGCATTGTACATGTAAAACATGTGATTCGTTCCAAGGTCCCCGCTACTACCCCCTAAACCCTTCAAAAATTATAAAAGTATACCTTTTAAACACAAAGGGGCAGTGGTGGTCTAGTGGTATAAGGCGCTGGATCGCTAATCCAAAGGTTGGGGGTTCGAGTCCCACTCTCCACAAGGTTGTCACTGTCCCTCCCAGTGCAGCTAACTGGGTTATCAAAGGCCGGCCATGTCTCTCACTCTCGGTGTGAGGCATCTAAAAGAACCATTGCTGACTTTCGACAAGAGTAGGCTACAAAGCCGTCGCCGTGTTTCCGCCCTGCGATGGCCTGGCGAGCTGTCCAGGGTGTACTCTGCCCTCGCACGGAGTTGGCTGGGATGGGCACCAGCCTCCTCGTGACCCTAATTAGGATGAAGCGTTTACAGAAATGATGATCCTTTTAAACACCTCCTTCTGCTTCAATATCGTACCGATGGTAGACAGGTTTGGCCATATTCCTTTGCGATATCACTCAACCGCATGCCACGAGCCCACTTCTTCTTTCTTCTTTTCACTCGCACCAGAAATCACACACATGTGTGTGTGTGTGTGTGTGTGTGTGTGTGTGTGTGACCATGTCTTCTGAGCAGAGTTATAATCTTACAAATGTTTATGGAAAGTTAAACGGCAGTAACTCTGTCCTTTACACCAAATGCATTATCCTTGCATGATGCAGCTCCATAATAGCCAATGGGAGGGAGCTGCGTCATCCCTCCTAGCCAATGGGAGGCCAACGGGGCAGGATGTTGGGACAGTAGTCAGTGGGAGAGAGCAAGTCATGCATTGTTTTAATGTTTGAATGGCACGTTTCGTAAGCAGAACTTGTTCGTATACAGAGACAAAACATTTCGGAAAATGTTTTTCGTAAACTGGATTTTTCGTATTCTGGGACTATGGTAAGGTGAGTTACCACTGTATATGAAAGTATGTGTCTGTGTCACTTTATTGTACTATATACACACGAATTCTTCTGTAAAGATACGGAATGCTGGTACTTTTTAATGCAGCGATTTGATCGTAGGTGGACACAATTACTGTTGGTGGATCTCCAGGAAAAGTGTTGGCGACCACTCCACTATATTCTGGTCATCTAATGCCGTACTATGCAGTACCATAGTATTGTATAGTACTGTTATAGATTATCATATTCTACAATGCACTGTTCTCATCTACCACCACACTGTAGTAAATTGTTCCGGACCACCATACTGTCCACCTGACTCTGTTTATCGTACTGGGACCCATACTGTCTATGGATGACAACACACCACACTATACTTGTTCCAGGTTCCGCAATACTAACAGAAAGATTTTAGGTCCCAGGACTGATATCACTTATTCTGAACAGTTCATAATTTCCCAGATCATACACTATGATTTCCCCCTATGAGGAAAACAAAAAGAAGGTGGTCTTGTCATATTACATCAAGATGTGTGAGATTAAAAAGAAGGGGGGGGGGGCAGCCTCCCAATTAATAAATCACTTCGTCAGTGTGCAGCTGTGGAGGCAGCTGCTCCCTCAAACACTAATAATGGGACGACAGAGACCAGACGAGGACAAACACACACACACACACACACACACACACACACACACACACACACACACACACACACACACGCCCTGAACTGACTCGGACACACATACACACACATCAGAGAGCTCAGGGATCAGATTCCTCCAGTGTTTATGAATCATATTTGTATTTAAACGTGTGTGACTTGCCTGGAACGCTGGAACAAAAACTTCACAGGAAGTGCAGCTGGGTAAGATGACATCAAGTCCTTGTACTATATTAGTTGTGTAAGTTCAACCTGAGTTTCTTTATATTCATCTGCGTATTTATACAGACAGAGATGCACTTGATAGGAATCGGTAACAGACTGAGAGAAAGGCTGAAGGGTCCTCATGAGGTAGGATGCAGGTGCAAAACTTGGACATGTCCCAGACTCACATCTCTCTCTCGCTCTCTATTTCTCTCTCTCTCTCTCACACACACACACACACACACACACACACACACACACACACACACACACACACACACACACACACACACACACGCACACTCCGTTCCTAGCACACATTCATTCACACGCTCAACCAAAAAGTAAAATGAATACACTGACTGTTGCTCACACGAAGATGCGTGTACGTCATGGGTCACCAGTGAGACACACATACACACACAAAAAGCTTGTCCATGCCATGTCTTTCTTAGGCTCTCAAGTATATGTATATATGGATTGTTTACATAACAGAAAACAGACTGAATAAAAGGCACTGAAGGCCGAGTGCTCGCACCCCCCCCCCCCTCCTCTCTCTCTCTCTCTCACACACACACACACACACACACACACACACACACACACAGCCCTGGGAATTTTATCATCTTGTATGATTTGTGTGTTTTGGACCGCAGCATGATGGCTCACATGAAGAACAATACACATGCCGATACATATGCATTACTTTCTCTCTCTCTCGCTCTCTCTCTCACTCTCTTTCTCTCTCATTCACTTACTCACACACACACACACACACACACACACACACACACACACACACACACACAATGAGTGGAATTCTCTATTTCTATCAAGCCTGTGTGTGTGTGTGTGTGTGTGTGTGTGTGTGCTGGGGGGGCCGGGTATTCATTACATTGTGGGAACTCTTGTACTTCCTTCTTACTCACTGTATAAATCTTTTTACACAGTCAGAATATGGGGGAAATGTCTCCATAATGTGAATTGTTTGATTTTAAGTTGAGGATATGTTCTAAGGTTAGAGGAAGGCTTGGGTTGGCGTTCGTGTTATGATTGGTGTTTGGGTTTGTGTGTTTGGCAATACGTGCTTCAGGTCAGGGTTAGGGTGCATCTGCAGGAAATGAATGTGTCCCCTGAAGTTATGCAAACCTGTGTGTGTGTGTGTGTGTGTGTGTGTGTGTGTGTGTGTGTGTGTGTGTGTGTGTAAACAATGACAGATTTGTACCGAAGCCATAACGCAATCGAGGCAATTTGTTCAGTGCCATCCACAACACATGGCCAGGCCAAGCGCGCTGTCATTACTACTCACACACACATATTCAGGTTAGAGAAACCTGAACCAACTTCTCTCTCTCTCTCTCTCTCTCTCTCTTTCTCGGTCTCTCTCTCTGTTTTCCACCAGTCCGGTTTCACACTCGGCGCATTCAGCCTGCTAAATGCCTCATCAACATGTTTAATCAAATTAGCGCATGGCCAAAAATTGACGCTTTTCATTAATTATACAGGATAATTCTAATTGCAAATTCAAATGTATTCGCTCCGAACAGAAGGCGTTCAGTAATATTTCAGCTCATTTGCATATTAAATGGGGGTCGCGCCGCATTATGCATGGTAATGTATGCGCATTGTCTTTATTTTTAACTCGTGGACCATATGCGCGGCTGCTTGCCGGCGCAGGTGAAAAAAGTCCAGGGTGTTTAATTTTGCTGAACAAACGCGACGAGGCGGCTTGTCGCCGGATGCATGGTCCGTGTCAATCTTTGTTTTGTTTTGGGGTTTTTTTCACAGCCCCAACCCCAGCCTTCCTTTCCCAGCTCTCGCGGCCCATCGCTTTGATTACACTGTTAAACACACTGGCACGGTCACTCAGGATCCAGGAAGTCCCAGAAGACCGTCTCTTCCTGTTACACTGGTTGTTGTTTTGGCTTTGATTCCTCCAGACTGTCGGCGATCCACATGATTCTGGCTGATCCGGGTGTCAGGTTTTAGCTGAACCATCTATCCATCCTTCCATCCTGAACCAAGGATTTGTTTCCCCATCCTGGATCTTTCTTCGTTATGAGGGAGATGAAGGAAGTTCTGGGGGGGGGTGAGTGGTTGTGGTTTTTATCATCACTGACTGAAGAAGCACTGATTGCGTTTGATGAAATGTTTCTGGATTTTGTTTACCTGATAAACAGCGGCTCAGTTTGAACTCTGCACGCCCTTAAAGTGTGCTCACCAAGAAGCACAACATCAGCGTGACTAACAAAATAGGTTTCAGGTGTAACCATACATGTGCACACACACACACACACACACACACACACACACACACACACACACACACACACCTCATACATCTCATGAGTCACTCTAGAATCTCGAGGAGATGTTCGAGTCCCATCCTGATGCTCTTTCTTCAAGTACAGTGTGTTTTCAAGGTGCTACCATATGTGACAAGTGTGCAGAGAAGATGGTGAGAATGGACGCAAGGTGAGATAGGTTTCCGGGTGCAGACGACTATGTCGACAGGGTGTCTTTCTCTTAAAGAGAGGATTTTATGATTTGATGAAGAGCCACACGTATCAGCACCAACATACCCTTGTTTCCTGTTCCCAGATATTTCTACACACTCGAGACAGTAGGCTTCAGCATGTCATCATCATCATCATCATGATTATCATCATCAACATCAAGTCTGGAAATTGATCCCATTCCACTTGTCCTGTGCCAATACTGGGCCAGAGAAGCACAGATAGAATCTCGTGTCCTTTACTCAGTGCCCAGTGACAGTCCCCTGATATGAGTCCAAAGCCAAGCTAACGATGAGCTCACTTGATCGCACTTCCAGGCACCAACATGACCTCCTGTTCCGCAATCCAGGCGAAAGATTTAAACCTGACCCATTTCGTCTCTCATTCGTACAAGCGATCGATCAAACGCTCAAGCACGCAGAGAAACACACGCAAACAAGAAACGCATGAGGTTTCGCCTCATTTCCTGTCTGAAGTGCCGTCCTCAATTTAATGGCTTCTCACGACGGCATGAGATGAGCATAACGGCCGCTGCGTCCTGGTGTAAGATTATCTCTCCATTAACACAAACACGATCTCTTATTGCAGTCAATAAAACATGCCATTCTAATTACGAGGGAGGGTGGGGGGGGGGGGCGTGGGTCGGAACAACACTCTTTGCTTTATTGCATTCAGGATGCCGGTTGGCTACGGAAGATTTATGGATGTCATGAAGGAAATCAAAATTATTCCTGATTATAATTAAGGTGACGGAGATGCGCACACAAAAAAAAAAAAAACACCCTCTGAGTCCACTCACAGGATTCTCCAATCCGTTATTATTTCAGATGCCAACGCTTGCACTTCTACTTTTCATTTCTTAATGACTTGCATCGACTCAATTAGTTCTTTCCTTAATGGTTTCACTTCCTTATCAGTACTATATATAACCCACCTCCCGACCAAAGACAGCTGAGATTGGCTCCAGCTTCCCTCATGACCCAGAAGGATAAGCAGTATAGAAAAAAAGATGGGTGGATGAATGGATGGTGGATGCATGGATGGATGGTAGGATGGAGGAGGGGGGTGTGGACAGCTGAGATTTGCTCCAGCTTCCCTCATGAGCCAGAAGGATAAGCGGTATAGAAAAAAAATTGGTGGATGGATGCAAGGATGAATGGAGGGATGTGTGAATGATCTGATTCATGGATGGAAGAATGGATGGATGGATGGATGGACGGTGGAATTGGCTTCAATTTCCCTCATGAGTCAGAAGGATAAGCAGTAATGATAAAAGATGGGTGGATGGATGGACGAATGGATGGATGGAATTGGCTTCAGTTTCCCTCATGAGTCAGAAGGATAAGCAGTAGTGATAAAAGATGGGTGGATGGACGAATGGATGGATGGAATTGGCTTCAGTTTCCCTCATGAGTCAGAAGGATAAGCAGTAGTGATAAAAGATGGGTGGATGGATGGACGAATGGATGGATGGAATTGGCTTCAGTTTCCCTCATGAGTCAGAAGGATAAGCAGTAGTGATAAAAGATGGGTGGATGGACGAATGGATGGATGGAATTGGCTTCAGTTTCCCTCATGAGTCAGAAGGATAAGCAGTAGTGATAAAAGATGGGTGGATGGATGGACGAATGGATGGATGGAATTGGCTTCAGTTTCCCTCATGAGTCAGAAGGATAAGCAGTAGTGATAAAAGATGGGTGGATGGATGGACGAATGGATGGATGGAATTGGCTTCAGTTTCCCTCATGAGTCAGAAGGATAAGCAGTAGTGATAAAAGATGGGTGGATGGATGGACGAATGGATGGATGGAATTGGCTTCAGTTTCCCTCATGAGTCAGAAGGATAAGCAGTAATGATAAAAGATGGGTGGATGGATGGACGAATGGATGGATGGAATTGGCTTCAGTTTCCCTCATGAGTCAGAAGGATAAGCAGTAATGATAAAAGATGGGTGGATGGATGGACGAATGGATGGATGGAATTGGCTTCAGTTTCCCTCATGAGTCAGAAGGATAAGCAGTAGTGATAAAAGATGGGTGGATGGATGGACGAATGGATGGATGGAATTGGCTTCAGTTTCCCTCATGAGTCAGAAGGATAAGCAGTAGTGATAAAAGATGGGTGGATGGACGAATGGATGGATGGAATTGGCTTCAGTTTCCCTCATGAGTCAGAAGGATAAGCAGTAATGATAAAAGATGGGTGGATGGATGGACGAATGGATGGATGGAATTGGCTTCAGTTTCCCTCATGAGTCAGAAGGATAAGCAGTAATGATAAAAGATGGGTGGATGGATGGACGAATGGATGGATGGAATTGGCTTCAATTTCCCTCATGAGTCAGAAGGATAAGCAGTAATGATAAAAGATGGGTGGATGGATGGACGAATGGATGGATGGAATTGGCTTCAGTTTCCCTCATGAGTCAGAAGGATAAGCAGTAGTGATAAAAGATGGGTGGATGGATAGCTCGATGGATGGATGGATGGATGGACAAATGCACACAGAGCCTTCTATCTGTTCTCTGCATTTATGTCTTCCCAATTTGTGCATGTTTTTGAAAAGCTTGCAGATGCTTACAGAACCGAGCAGTACCACCAGAAATCATGGGGTCATCATGAACATAGCCAATGGTTCAAGAGACTCATTCATGCTTCTTAACTGTGTAATTCTTCTAGGGTTGCTGAAATCTCCATCGACTATGGGCCAATGCAAGGAACACCAAAAAACAGCTCAAAAGTCCATTGCAGGATCAACACACACACACACACACACACACACACACACACACACACACACACACACACACACACACAAATATAAACGATCACATTTACATACCCAGGAGCAATTTGGACCAACTAATCAGCCTAAAGTTCATGTCCTTGGATTGTGAAAGGAAACCAGCGTACTCAGAGGAAACCCTTGCAAGCACACGGAGAACATGCAGAACATGAAGAGAGAAACACCCTCACCTAGGGTGGGACTCAAGACCCTCAGAAGACCCTCTATCTTCACATCTGCCGCCATCTACAACAAGTCTTCCCTTCCTGCCATGTTTGTGCATTGTCATCTCCGCATTGCCCCCTGGTGGATGTATTGCTAAACGTCAGCGTCGACTATGTCAATAACGTACAGGAGTATGAAAAGGATGTCGTTATTTTTGTATGTAAAGCGAGCATCCATGAGCCTTCCCTCAATTCTAAAATTTCCCGCCAAAAGTCTGTTTATTGTTTCAACTGTCTTATAAAATAATGCTCTCCGACTTTCTTCCCAAGAAATCTTTGAGTTTGGGTTTGACATCCGCTTTGAAAACACTACCTCATATCTACTTCTTCAACTAATTCACACAATCGTGATTTCTCACGAATGTGCAACACTTGAAATATTACACTTCAGGCACAAGCTTTTTCTTTTTCTTCATCCTGAGAGGAAGTGCCATATGGTTTCTCAGGGTTGGAGCTGCAAAGGTTAAAAGTCGGAGTGTGTGCGTCTGAGGCGAGGGTGTTACCGAAAATCCCGCTGAGAATGAGCACTCTTTCCCGAGGGAAACTAAAACCACTTCCTCTCTCTCTGGCTCGCTGCCGCGTACTCCAGCGTTGGGAACCAGAAGTTGTGTGTATTGAGCTCTCTGAGTGATCAATGCATGCAGGACACGGTGTTTGGAAGTCTACTTGTGCAGGTCCTTGGATCTTGGATTTTACTACTTCTCAGAAACTGAGACAGGCTGCTTACGAATGGTATAAACTTTTCAACATCTGGTAGAACAGGGCTTATATATACACTACATTTCCTCTCATCAGATGTGTACTGTAACGTCTGAGCAAACCAAATATAAATAAATTCAATTAATAATGTCAGGCCCAAATTTGTTCAAGAGACTTTTGCTTTTTAACTCATGAGTCACAAAGCAGCCGGTGGGTGGAGGAAGTACGAGCTGATATTCCGAAGGATTTTAGGAACTCCAGCCTGGAATTCTAAAGTCAGTATAGTGGTATAGTGGTTACAACATCCTTCTCAGAGAAAGAAGGTCCTGGGTTCAGGTTCCACGCTCAGTGCTTTCTATGTGGAGCTTGCATGTTCTTCTTGGGCTAGCAAGGGTTTCCTTCAGGAATTCCGGTTTCCTCACACAGTCCATGGATGTGCAGATTAGGCTAAATGGCTGGTCGAAAATGAGTGCGAGTGCAAATTGTTGTAGGTTGCCTAGCAATGGGCAAGGTGTACCTGACCTTCACTTGGTGTCTTATGAGATGGTCCGCCAGCGTCTCTGGGACCCGAGTGGGATGTCCAGGTCTATCTAGTTGGACTTAGTCCAATTGAAGATAAGTGAAAAGGTCCTTGTTTGCCAGCAATTGACAAGGCTCAGGTCGAAAGGTTGGGTTAAGATGTAGGGAAGGGATGAAGGGAGTGATGAAAGCTGAGTCTTAGTGATCATCAAGGTTTCGTGACACCAGTTAAGGTTGATGATGGAGAGGTATAATAAGGATCTGATCAAGAAAAATAATATAGAGATTCTGTCAAACTAAAAACTGATCTGATTATACAGGTAGTGTCCGATTTACAACCTGCGAGACTTACGACTGTTCAACTTTACCACCACCCATGACTTAAAAACAAACAATATATATATATATATATATATATATGGGGCAGTGATGGTCTAGTGATATAGGGCACTTGGATCACTGATCCAATGGTTGGAGGTTCGAGTCCCACTCTCCACAAGGTTGTCACTGTCTCCCCCAGTGCGGCTAACTGGGTTATCAAAGGCGGGCCATGTCTGTCACTGTCTATGGTGAGAGGCATGTAAAAGAACCATTGCTGACTTTCGTAAAGAGTAGCTGCAAAGTTGTCAGCGTGTTTCTGTCCTTTGCTTAAAGGATTGTGACAGGAAGGGCATCCGACGTAAAAACCTCTGCCAAATCAAACATGCAAATCAGATGATTCGCTGTGGCGACTCCCAAGTAAAAGGGAAAAAGCCGAAAGGAAGACAGACATATATATATATAAAATATCTTCTATACTTGGGTAGTGGAGCTGGTGGTGTAGTGATTAGGGTGCTGAGCTCATGACCGGGAGGTTGTGAGTTCGAATCCCACTGAGACCCTCACTGTGCTAAGACCCCTGGGCAAGGTCTCAACCACAAGTGTGCCTCTGTTCACCCAGCAGTATAAATGGGTACCAGTAAAAATATACTGGGAAGGGAACCTGCAGTG
Source organism: Plotosus lineatus (assembly GCA_024760905.1). NCBI lineage: Eukaryota > Metazoa > Chordata > Actinopteri > Siluriformes > Plotosidae > Plotosus > Plotosus lineatus. Next base: position 5,805,223 of record CM045740.1, read on the forward strand.
GACTAGTGTCCCATCCAGGGGGAGTTGTATTCCTGGTCGCTTCACGCTACAGAAACCGGGGATAAGCACTGCCCTGATGAGACACTCGACTCAGGTGTAAAAACCCAACAGACTTTACCTTTTACTGTATCCCTCACTTTCTGCACTTAATTGGGACCGAGACCCCGCCTACCCCCCCCCCCAACCCCCACCCCAGCACCACCACTGAATTCCGCAAAGTAGGATGTTCGGCTTTTGTGACTGAAGAAGGTGGCTGATGTATTCAGGAGGAGAAAATTGATTTCTCCTGAAGCGAAGCTTGAAATCATAGATCAACATGAAAAAAAATGAGTAGTGTAAGTAAATGTTAAGTTATTCTTAAGTTCAAACGCACTTACTGTATTGTTTATTGACTTATTGTTTATTCTTGTTTTATTATTATTTATTGTTAATTACAGTATTTTTAATGTTACTTTACATGTGTTATTATTGTGAAATGTTTATTGTTAAGTGTTTATCTTCAATATATTCTCAAATATACATATTTGTGTCAGGTTATATGAGTTTGGGAGGAGGTTGGAATGGATTCATTGGTTTTCTATTGTTTCCGATGGGAATTTCTGTTTCATCTAACAAACGTTTCCACTTATGAGCGAACCCTCGGAATGGATTAATTATTAATTTCACATATGTGTGTGTGTGTGTGTGTGTGTGTATACATATATATGTATATATATATATATATATATATATATATATATATATATATATATATATATATATATATATGCTCTGGAGCCGACTTTTGGTTTTTTGAACCAAATAGTGGTTCCTCCCCATGTCCTTTGTAAAGAGACGCACTAGTTTGAATATACATATAAACTAGTCCTGTTCCTTCTCCTCCTCCTTCATATACCAGTATTAGTGTCTAAAAAAATGTAAAAATATTGCAAACAAAATTTTGACTTGAACTTGTAGAAAGGTCCGGTACATACCAGTAGTAATACATGTACAGACCCAAATTACGTCCAAACCATTCTACGACCTGCTGGTCAGAACCAGCAAAGACTGATAGCATTTAATGGATGATCTGATGGAGGGAATGGATCAGGAACTTGAGGAGGGATGAAGACTCAATCTGACGGATGGCGATTGGGGGATATTTTCATTTCATTTTCTGTATCGCTTTGTCCTTTATTAGGATTGCAGTGAGGATGTAGCCTAGCCCACCTTCCTCAGGGTGAAGTTGGGCTACATCACCAGACCATCGCATGGCAACACAGGCACACAATCATTCACACTCACGGTCACACATGGGGCGATGGAAAATATCCAATTAGAGGAAAGCACAGGGAAAACATGCAAACTCCACACAGAGCTCGAACCCACAACCTTCTTGTTGAGCAGTTAACCACGCTGTCACCATGCTGCTGTGTCGGGGATATAAGGATGAGAACGAGGATGGAGAGACGTGTGGTCTGATGGAGAAAGTGGTTCTGGTACTTTAGGAGGGCTGAGTCAGGGTGTGATGGATGGAGTAAAGTCAAAGCTCTGAAGTGATAGAGAAAGTGTTGCAGTGTGATGAAGGGGTGAAGATCTGCCTGAAAGAGAGAAGTGTGGATTACAATGGGGGGGAGAAAGGTAAGGTCAGGTCTGATGGATAGAAACAGTTGCAGACTGATGATAGACTCGTGCTTGAGAAATTGTCAGGGACTCGAAGAGCATTCATTAAGTACCAACCAGCCAAATCACTAATAATACTTAAGCCTCCGCTCTGGGGCTGTCAGCCACACACAAGTCGATAGATCGATACTGCTTGCATTCAGACACACACACTTACAAACTCTCTCTCTTTCTCTCTCTCTTATTCCACTTGTCCTATTGCGTAGACTCCCCACTGTCCTCCTGCGCTCCTATCATCATCTATCTGGTGGGACATCTCAAAATTCTGCCCATGATTCCTGGACGAAAGAGTACAGCTCGTTAACCCCCGGGTCCTGGACTTCCATGTGTGCACTGGGGCCTGGATTAGCTAATTAAGGGCAAGTGAGTTGGATCCAGAGCTTGTGTGGCGTTCTGTTTTGACAGTTGGGCTTAGTGAGGTGCGATTAGGGACGAGACCGTGTAGATCCCTCTAAGCCCCTGTAAGCCCAAGACGGACGAGCGGGTAAGGTTTTTGAGGGAGGAGGGTGGAACGATGGAGGGATTTTAGAGGAGGAGAAGAGATTGACAGTTGGAAGTGCAGAGAACACACTCCGTCCTAAATCAATACCACCTGCAGGACCCCCGGGACCAACAGGAGGTATCGGTTTTTCTGTCTCTTGTACTGTTTACCATTGCAAGTTCTTCTCATTCACATTTCTACATTTGGTTTTGTGTGAAACACGTGTGTGTCGAATCACTCGGTCTTTGGTAAGTGATTCCTCATTAAGCAAATCTAACCAATGAGTGTCTGTGTGTGTGTGTGTGTGTGTGTGTGTGTGTGTGTGTGTGTGCGTGTGTGTGTGTGTGTGTGTGTGTGTGTGTGTGTGTGTTCATGATGTGAGGTGGATTAGCATTATCTAAAACTCTCCAGGCTTGCTAAGTATCATTGCTCCACGCTTAAGTTAAGGTGCAGCCAGGCCTGATTTGCATAAGTAATTAGCTAATGTGCTGTTCAATTTCTCGCCCATCTGCGTGGCCAGGCAGGCCCTCATTGCTCAAATTGACAGGCCGCTCTCTATCGCACGCCACACCGCAACAAGGCTCGGTCCAAATTAATTTGTCAACCTTCTCTAGTAATGGGACGTTCACCTTGAAAACTCAATTTACCTGAGTCTGTCTGAAAGCGAGGAAAAGCAGAAAAGGCAAGAATTTGTGCCGAAACACTGCAGCGACAACAAAGGAATTACTGCAAGCTATCTGACAGCCTTTCAGGAAGTGGGCTGGAAAAAAAGAGTGTGAAGGAACACCCACCCACCCACACACACACACACACACACACACACACACATCCACACACGCACACACACACACCCACTCCCCCACATACACACACTCCCACACATCCACACACACACACACACACACACACACACACACACACACACACACACACACACACACACACAC
>CM045740.1:5813312-5815812 GCA_024760905.1 Plotosus lineatus
GTGCCCGACCTTGGCCTGTGCCATCTGCAGGCGGCAGGGTTGGGCAGTAAAGCATCTCGACCCTGAGCTTTGGGCACGACACGCCCCCATGAGGGGCTGGGCCAGATGGCACTCCCTACTAAGAAGCTTTTACTGCCACTAAAGATGCCTGGGCAGCTCCCTCTCTCTCTCTCTCTCTCTCTCTCTCTCTCTCTCTCTCTCTCTCGCACGCTCTCGCTCTCTCTCTCTCTCTCTCTCTCTCTCACGCGCTCTCTCTCTCTCTCTCGCTCTCTCTCTCTCTCTCTCTCTCTCTCTCTCTCGCACGCGCTCTCTCTCTCTCTCTCTCTCGCGCTGTCTCTCTCTCTCTCTTGCTCGCTCTCTCTCTCTCTCTCACTTGCTCTCTCTCTCACTTGCTCTCTCTCTCTCTTTCTCGCTCTCTCTCTCTCTCTCTCTCTCTCTCTCTCTCTGTATCTCTCACTCTCTCTCTCTCTCTCGCTTTCTCTCTCTCACTCTCTCTCTCTCTCTCCTTCTCTCTCTCTCTCTCTGTCTCTCCTTCTCTTTCTCTTTCTCTCGCTCTCTCTCTCTCTCTCTCTCTCTCTCTCGATATATATATATATATATATGTGTCTGTTCCTCCCACTAAACTTTATTGCGTATCTCTGTCATACTTTCACTCGATCACTCGTTATTCTGTCTCTCTCAGTACATGTGTTTCTGCTTCATTTCCCGTCTTGCTCTTTCTTTTTCTTTCCCTCATTAACCTATTTCTGTTTCACTCACACTGACCATCTCTCTCTCTCTCTCTCTCTCTCTCTCTCTCTCTCTCTCTCTCTCTCTCTCTCTCTGTCCCTTGATCTCTCTCTCTCTCTCTCTCTCTCTCTTTCTCTCTCCATGTCTCTCTCTCTCTATTTTCCTTTGCTGACACATGCTACAGTCTCTCTCGACCCCCCCGACTGTTTTTTTTTTCTCTTTTATCATTAGAAGAAAAACCAAACAGGGTTTAAACTGATATTCCACCCAGGTAGTTACAATGCCCTCAGAACGATGCTGTGGAGTCCACATGGGCTTCACATCTGATAAAATCCACCTCACCGTTTGTTTTAATGCTAAAGCTTTCACATGATCCCTCGCGTGAAGCCTCTCAGATGGCATGCGCTGCAAAAAAAGAAAAAAATTGAAAAGTTCAGCCACCTCGATTCAGGAGAAGAGAGAAAAATTGGTCTGTAGCTGGACAGAAATCGATAGGTTCGTTTTCTTTCTTCTTTTTTTCCAGACGAGCCGGTGGAGGGGAGGGAAAAAAATGGACCGATCAGCAGAAATAAAGAGAGAAAAAGTCGGCATTTGAGGCTTTAGCCTGAACTGCTAACACGGGGGGGAGGCTGCTGAGACGTGCAGATTTTTGGGAGGTACAGTATTAGCATGCCGAACTCTGGTGAACTTTTTCTAATTTCTACTCAACTTCATCACAGAAAATGTGCGTAAAGTCCAACCACTGGCGCTGACGCCAACCAGCAAAGAGGAGCGCCGCGCCACAATTACACACGAGTCACGTAGACTGATTAAGGGATTAATAGTGAAGGTGTTTGATGAGTTCAGTATTGACTGAACGAGAGGGAGAAAGAGAGAGAGAGACACACACACAGTGGGAATAAGCCACAGAGGGAAAGGGAGAGGGGGGGTGAAAGCGGGAGACAGAGAGGAGAAAAGAGAGACAATGAGAGCAAGAGAGAGAAAGACAACAAGAAGAAGGGGTTCAGGAAAGGACAGAAAGAAAGAGATGGTGATGGGAGAGAGAACGAGAGAGGGGGGGGGCGGGGCAGTGAGGGAGGGGGAGTCAGGACGAGTGAAAGACAGAGAGATGAAGAAAGGGAGAGACAACAAGCGACAGAAAAAGAAGGAAAGAACTTCAGATCTTCATTCTTTTCTCATCCTGTGTAACGTGCGAGGATTATTTGTTTATTTATTTATCTATTTATTCTTTTTTTTTTACCATTAATGGCTATACTCGGTAGAATTTTATTTTTTGACTTTGCGAGGTAAAGGTGTGTGTTTTTCACTTGGCTTTATGACATGATTGATTTTCTTTCATCGGACAGAATCCACCTGAGACCTTGGGGTGAAAGTCAGGAGAGATGAAGTGATGAGTGTGTGTGTGTGTGTGTGTGTGTGTGTGTGTGTGTGTGTGTGTGTGTGTGTGTGTGTGTGTGTGTGTGTGTGTGTGTGTGTGTGTGCTCTATTTATCACTTTAAAATTACTCAATGCTATAGAGTTTTACATAAAATACAACTTCCATGAAAAAGTGCTTCTTGTTATTATTTTTGTTTTTCCTTTTTTGTTGCCACGGACAACAACACTCCTGGGATTGGAACTCACAACCTTCTGGCCATTTGTACAGAACATTGATCTCTTAAATGTTTGTGAAAGTTGTGCTCTTAAATACATTCCTGGAAATAAACAAATAAATAAATAAGGTGGAATGTAGAACCCTGTACAGGCCTTTATTTTATTCCCGATACGAAAA
>CM045740.1:5820812-5848312 GCA_024760905.1 Plotosus lineatus
AATCGGGCATAGTTGACTTTATTAATCCCCTTAAGATACTTAAAGACCTCAATCAGATCACCTCTAATTCTCCTTTTTTGAAGACTGATATATATATATATATATATATATATATATATATATATATATATATATGGGGCCGGTGGTGTAGTGGTTAGGGTGCTGCATGATCGGGAGGTTGTGAGTTCAAATCCCACTGAGACCCCCACTGTGATAAGAGCCCTGGCCAAGGTCTTAATCACGTGTGCCTCTGTTCACCCAGCAGTATAAATGGGTACCAGTAAAAATATACTGGGAAGGGAACCTGCGATGGACTAGCGTCTCATCCAGGAGGAGTCGACCTCCTGGTCGCTTCACACTATGGAAACCGGGGATAAGCACCGGCCTGATAAGCCACAATGGCTCAGATGTAAAAAGCCCAATGGACTTTACCTTTTACCTACCTATATATCCTCAATATATATATATATATATATAATATACAGAAAGCCCCACCCCATAGGGTGACCCACCCCACCCAACCCCCGCGTAGCCTGGAAATCCTCGAATTATTGACGCGGTTTTAAAAACCCTGTGTATGGTATCACATGCGCTAAAATCTGGTTGTTCAACCCATTCTCTCGCCAGTCTTACTCATTAATGCAGTACTAAAGCAGTAAAATGTAATAATGATGAAGTAAATACTTTTTAATTTTGTACTGTGATGATATTTATGAATAAAAAAAGCACTTAGGCTCCTTACCAGAGGCTAGAGAAGATGCAGGGCGTTTGAGTGACATCATAGGGCTTAGATAATCATTAAAAACACACACAAAAAAAAAATTACATTCACAACTCAAGCAATCAAGTTGATAACTTGTGTGTGAAGGAGGAAAAAAAGAGGTGAACACATCACCTGCAACCAATCAGCAGGAGGGAGAAACAAAAGCTCTCAGCCATTGGTTAAATTTGAATCTCCGCGGTTAATTTGGACCGAGATCCCCCGCAACCACCGAATTCCGAGAAGTAGGATCAACCCCCCAACCCCCAACGCCCCCCAACCCTACAACACCCCCCCCAACCCTACAACCCCGACCGATGTATACGTACATGTATATGTGTATATAATATCTATAAATACATATTCAATGCTATAAATTTGTATCATAACAATTCAGTGTTCAAAAATAATGCACAAGATGTAAACAAAATATAAATACACATACATACAGATGCGCGTGCACACACGTTGATGCACACACGTTGATGACATGCATGCACGCGCTCAGATGCGCACCTCACCACAGTGTAACTAGTTTTGATTGGAGGTTTTGGGTTGTTTTTTGTTTTTGTTTTGTTTTTGTTTGGCCTTGTTTTTGTGGTATTTTCCTGAACTTTTTACCCTTTTCTTCCTTAATTTCCTTATTTTTTAATTCAATGAATATTAAAAAAAAAAAAAAAAGTGATGTGCGGAATCCGCATGAATTGAAGCGCAAAGTAGCGAGGGATCCCTGTATATGTATAATTTGTTGTGACTGCCGCTAATTCAGTGCGTCTCAAATACTGGGACGTGATTACATGATTATAATGACGGAAACTTTTTTTTTTTCATATATTTTTTGAAAACGGACATATAAGCAAAAATGCCTGAACTCGAAACAACTTAAGTCGAGGTATACCTGTACTACCCCCCCCACACACACACACACACACACAGGACTTTAGAGAACTCCGAACTTTAAAGCTCGCAAATGTCGTCAGCTTTAAATACATATTAATAATTGATATAAAATAATCTGTGCTAAATTGCTGGTGTATATAAAAGGAATATAAAACATGATAAATCAGGACATGCAGTTTCAGGAGAGGGAAAAAAAATCAGTAAATGTGTTAAGCGTCCGACCCGATCTCACCAGTCTGCCTCGGATTGTTTTCCTACAACAGCATGGCACTAATGTTTCGCTCCTGAATCACACCACTGCATTTGGAAATGGAGTGGATTACAAGCTACAGGGATACATTGGGATCCAAGATAACTGTGCAGGCTTGCCAAAGATGAACACACACACACACACACACACACACACACACACACACCCACTGAACCAAGCCAGACTCCCTGATATCCAGTATGCATGAAGTTCCCATCATGCCCTGGGGCTGGGCTCCAGGCTGCGACTGAACGCAGGCCTGATGGACTCGGTCGCACTTGCACGTCTCAGCCCGTGGCACTGGATGTAAATACCAGCAGTATTCCTATGGGATAAGCCGTATACAGCTGTATGCCTCCACACACACACACACACACACACACACACACACACACACACACACACACACACACATCGATATTGCATCGATATTCCTAACGCTCTGTCTGATGTTGATGCTTGCTGTGCTGCCAAGACACACGATTATACCGTGGTTAAATTAAATCCAGCAAGCGCACACTTCCGATCTTCCTATGATTGGGATGTAAATAATTTTTTTGCATAAATTACCATGTATTTATCTTGATGTTTATTTAAGATTCAGAAAGGAATTTTTTTTGAAAACCCTGAGGTCTTAAACAAGTGTGAATCATCATCCAGAGAATCCACCACCACCAAAAAAAAAAAACATTCATGCATTCGTACATTATCTGAATCACTTAATCCTTCTAGGGGCACTGGGAGGCTGGAGCCTATCTGTGCCGCCTCTGGATGAAAGCGAGGTACACACATACGAATGTTTACACTCACACTGAGGGTCAATGGGAACAGAAAAATTGACTTAATGCGCATGTCTTTGGTCTGTGGAGGAAACCGGAGCACCCAGAGGAAACCCACTGAAGCACAGGGAGAACATGCAAACTCCACACAGAAACACCCGGTAACATCAAAGACCTGACGACTGTGCCTCATGCTCCTCGGACTGTACTGAAATTAATTTAAGGTTATATAGTTATGTTTCTCACTTTATTTAAATAAAATATTTTTCAAATGTCACTTTTAAGTGACAAAAAAAAACAGGTTTCAGAGATTTAGAACGTACTCCATCATCTAAAATGAAGGTGTTGGTGCAGTGGAGAAACTCCCATCCAGATGTTTTCTATCAGTTGTGGAAGTGTTTCAGTTCCAGTTCAGTTCGGATTTGGGTTAGCTTTCTCCACATGTGTGTGTGTGTGTGTGTGTGTGTGTGTGTGTGTGTGTGTGTGTGTGTGTGTGTGTGTGTGTGTGTGTGTGTGTGTGTGTGTGAAGGTGCCTGTGGTTCTGTGGGTTTCTATTTGCAGGCTTGCATTGTGTAGCGTTGCGTGTAGCAAAAGCTGGTGTGAAACAGGAGAGGGCCTACACTGCAAACATCGGCTGAAATATTTCCCCTCTCTCATCCCTCAAGGTCGTCTAGGCTTTACACACACACACACACACACACACACACACACACACACACACACACACACACACACACACACAAATTCCCTTGCTAGGTATGTGCTTGTGGCTGTGTGTATCAGATACACTACTGCACTGTTTAGCTTCTGGCTTGCAGGATTAACATTAAGGCTACAAGTTGTATCTAAGCAGTACTTGCCAAAAGAAAAAAAAAAATTTTTTAAATATAAAATTCAAACAAATCCTAACATTATCTGCCTGCAACATTCCTGAAATTTACCCCGATGGGGATTTATAAAATCCATCCTTCCATCCGTTCATCGATCCATCCGACCGTACATCCATCCATCCATCCATCTGTCCATCCATTTAAAAGTACTCTCAGAGATGTACCAGTGGTCCTGAAGGTATAATTATGGATCTAAACTGAAAGTTCACTGATGATGCAGGCCTTCCCCTTATGTATCAGTGTATTTTTATTGTATTTTTTTAAAGCTCTTGTGAGATTTTGCAGAACAATTACCGCTTTTTTAAAATAGACATCGTTGTATGGCAGTCAAAAAAAGGTTAAAATCTGTTTTTTCAAAAAATCATGTGATCAATTGTGAAAATCAGGGCAGCAAAGTAACATTGTGGTTTGCACGTCTATCTTTCAACGAGAAGGTCCTAGGTAGCGTTTGTATGTTCTTGTGCTTGAGTAGTGGGCGGCTTTAAGCTAGTCAGTGTATTCACAAGAAGGCAACATTGTGCGATTGACTGTAAGTCCAATCCAATAAGCAATCCAACCACAAACTGCTGAAAGTGAAAGAAAAATGAGAAGCGAATGGAGAGAAAGGGATATTTTATATTTAAACCTGAATAGCCTTGAGATGTTCATAAAAGGTGCATATATATATATATATATATATATATATATATATATATATATATATATATATATATATACTGTATATACAGACGCTCCCCAACTTACGTTTTTAATTGGTTCCAGACGGCCGAACGTAAGTTGAAAGTGAATGTAAGTTGTTACAGTGACGTATGACATAAGACGTGTGACGTATGACACTCATACTGTACCAGACATCCATAAATACCATTACCGTATCTCATTAAACACCCCTAAATCAATTGATTTAGTGGTGTTTTATGAGATACGGTAATGGTATTTATGGATTTATTATAAACATAACATTGTAAAATAATATCAAATATATCAAATAATATCAACATTCATTTCAAATAAGTCACTTATTTATACCGAGTCACTTTACATGAAGCTTAAAACAGCCAATCAACGCTTACAATATGTGAGGCGCTCAATACCGAAAGTAGTGTACTTGGAAAGTAGTATACTTGCTGTGGGTTATACGGACTTCCGGTCTTTCAAGTGCACAAGGGTGCTGTTGAACTCGTTTCGAAGTTTAAAACAAAATATATATATATATAATTGAACTGGGAAAAAGAAGGGGCACATTCAGTCTGTTGTTTGTAAAGAACCTACTACGTAGGAACGTCTAAACTCAAAATTTGACTAAAATCGAAAAAAACGTAAAACGGATGAACGTAATTCAGGGAGCGTCTGTATATATATATATATATATATATATATATATATATATATATATATATATATATATATATCTATATATATATATATATATATATATATATATGATGCCAAACGTGCCATTCTAACATTCAAAAATGTGTCATTCAAACATTCAAACAATGCGCGAGTTGCTCTTCCATTGGCTATCTCCCAGCATCCTGCCCCACTGGCTTCCCATTGGCTACGAGGGATGATGTAGTTCCCATGAGCAGCAGCTTGTTTCATGAGTTTTTCGAGTGTGCTCATGGCCACTTTATTTTTTTACTCAGGCTTTTAACCTTGCAAGAAGACATGGTCAACATGAAGTAAGTACTTTAAAAGGTATGCTTTTACCATTTTTAAAGGGTAGCATTTTACATGTAAAATTCTACTTACGAAAAATCCAGGTTACGAAAAAAGTATGATAGGTAGTACTGTATGCGTGTGTGTGTGTGTGTGTGTGTGTGTGTGTGTGTGTGTATATATATATATATATATATATATATATATATATATATATATATATATATATATATATATATATATATATATATATATATATATATATAAAATTGGTGGCTGCATGGTGACCTCACAAGAGGAAGTTTATGGGTTCGAATTCCAGGCTCAGCAGGGGTGTTTTTGTGTGGCGTTCTATGCATGCGAAGGTTTCCTTCAGGTACTCCAGTTTCTTCATACAGTGATATTCTTCCTATATTACTGTGAGTGTGAATGGTTGTGTATGTGTATACCCTGTGGTGATCTCTGGGCTGTTCAGGGTGTACCCTGCCTTCGTCCAGAGTCGTGGTACACTGAGATGCAACCTGAGTAGGATGAAGCGGTTTAGTGAATGAATGAATAATTTATGGAAATCAAAAGGGGTCAAAACATGCTGTCAGGTATCCCATTCATTCATTCATTTTCTGTAACCGCTTAATCCTGATTAGGGTCGCGGGGAGGCTGGCATCCATCCCAGCCGACTCCGGGCGCGGGCAGAGTACACCCTGGACGGCTCGCAAGGCCATCGCAAGGCAGAAACACACTGCCGGCTCTGCAGCTACTCTTGTCGAAAGTCAGCAATGGTTCTTTTACATGAACCTCACACCATAGACAGTGAGAGACATGGCCAGCCTTTGATAACCCAGTTAGTACACTGGGGGGACACTGACAACCGGTTGAGAGTGGGGCTTGAACCCCCAACCTTAGGATGGGTGATCCAGCACCTTTACCACCATGCCACCACTGCCCCTGCTGTCAGATAAATGAATAGAAATATGTTATGGAAGTATCAAGATGGTTATCACATCTTACTCACAGCAACAAGGTCCTGGGATCAAGGCCCAGGCTTGGCGAGAACGCTTCCGTATATTACAGTAGAGCTGATGAGATGAAATAACTTGCACCTATAATTAAGATTTTCATTCAGAAATCTGTGAAAGACAAACAGTGTTGCGTAAAATGTGGCTTTAGAACTTTGCTGATTTTCCACATTCCTGAGAAATGATGATGGTTGTGGAATTTTTAAGTACAGAAAGAGCATTTTAGTGCTAAAACACCCCAGTAAGTATGAGGTTAATGACAGGTGACCATTTCGGGATGAGTACACACCACGTCTCTGCAGCGTCTGGCCTCATTTCACACACACCTGTCACCGTGGCCCATCCTGCCTTTCTTCGAACCATCAATGAGCTGTATTGTCGAAAATAATGCCAGATCGCACATCTGCCCTCTTTCTCTCACTATCGCTCTCACACACACACACACACACACACACACACACACACACACACACACACACACACACCTTTAACACGTGCTAACAATAGATCAATAATGTCTTATATGCAGAGGAATTTATGTGATCAATAAAAATGCCAAGCTTGTAACTTCTGCTATAAAAACAATCCTTACATGCTGAGAAATTTTAACGGGACATCACTTCTCACATAAATGCAGGAAAAAATTGAAAACACACACACACACACACACACACAACACACACATTCTATGCAGACTATACAGCCATAATATGAAGAACATAAATCCCGATTCGCAGCGTAAATCAAATAGATTGCAAAGTGTAAAGGACATGCAGCACAGACAGGAAGTATTAAACTGCGATTTCAGTGCATTCTCTTTAAATCTAATGATTTTTTCAAACATTACCTTTGAAGGGGTCAAAAAACCCCATTGGGACCCTTTTCGAGTTCCAGAACAGAATCCCTATTTTAAAAAATAAAGACTTCAATCATTTGTTCATTGTCCAAATCGATTAAGGGGAAGCTGGAGCCTATCTTAGCCAAATCTGGGCAAAATCTGGGTACACCCTGAACAGCCCGCTAGCCAAATACAAGGTACAGATTTACATGTACGGGCAATCAATTTGAAACAGCCAATCAGCCTGTATGTTTTTGCATTGCGCAAGGAAACCGGAGTACCCAGAGGAATCCTACTCAAACATGGAGGGATCATGCAAACTCCACATAGAAATGACCCAGACAAGCCCAGAACTTGAACCCAAGACCTCCTTGCTGTGAGACACACATGCTAACCACTATGCCACCATGCCACCCACACCTCAGTAATAATTTCCAGATATGGTTAGAATTTCAGTGTCTGACTCGTTTTAGTCACAGCCTGTTTTGACCCTTTTGGATTTCCACAAAGAAGGCACTTCAACTTCAGTTCATAATTCTGAACTGTCTCTTGACTCTCCCTTCCTAAAATATTTTATGTTTTACCAGACAACGCATTCTGATCATTTTTGATTTCCAGAACATATCCAAGGTTAAAACGGGGATGCAGTGATTACTACGTCCACCTGCTGTGTGTCCCGGGTTCAATTCTCGTGCTCAGGGCGTTTCTGTGTGGGATTTGGCCTCGCCATGCTTGCATGGGTTTCTTTCAGGCCCTCCAGTTTCCTTGCCAAAAACATGCACACGAAGCTAATTGGCTGTTCCAAACCACCCCTTATTGTGAGAGTGAGTGTGAACGGTTGGTTGTGTGCGTGTGTTGACCTGGAATTAGCTATCCATGGTATAGCTGAGATGGGCGTCAGCCTCCCCACAGCCCTAATTGAGACTAAGCGGCTAAGAGGATGAATGAAAGAATGAATAAATATCTCTATAATTCCCACACATCTGAAGGTCTCAGTTCTTTCACTTGTCGGCACATTTTGACCCTTTTCGATTTCCATAATGAGTCCCCTGTTACACACACTTAACAACATAATATTTTATATTGTTTTACTAAATGATCATTATTACTTATTTTAATATTGAAAAAAATATGTGCTTTCCTCCTATGGCCTGGAGAGCCATCCAGGGTGTACCCCACCTTCACCCATAGTTGGCAAAGACAGGCTTCAGCCTCCCCATGACCTCGATACAGGATAAAGTGGTTTAGCAAATGAATGGTTGAATGGTTGGGGTTTTTCTTGGTTCTCTTGAATTTTTTTAATGCCTTTTTGAATGAATTTCAGATGCAACTTCTTTATCCACATACCGTATAAATCATCATCACATGTTGCACTGAACAGCTGGCAGTTATAATATATTAAAGCCTTGTATGTGTGGTGTTAATCCTGTAAGAATGTGTGTGTGTGTGTGTGTGTGGGTGTGTGTGTGTGTGTGTGTGTGTGTGTGTATGTGTGTGTGTGTGTGTGTGGGTGCATGTGTATGGGTGTTCTTGTAGCAGATGCTGGGGTATGGTGTACATGTCCAAGTGTTTCGCCCTGCAGGTGTGTACGTGTGTTTTAAGTTAACCCCACACATATTTTGTGTATTATATCTATATATATATCTATATATATATATATATATATATGTATATGTATATATATATATATATATATATATATATATATATATATATATATATATATATATATATATATATATATATATATACATGTATATATACATACACACACATATATATATATATATATATATATATATATATATATATATATATATATATATATATATATATATGTGTGTGTGTGTGTGTGTGTGTGGGTGTGTGTATGTGAGAGAGAGAGAGAGAGAGAGAGAGAGAGGGGTTAACCCTCAGGGCGTTGCTCTCGTTATCAGCCCCTGTGGACTTTTCCCAGCAATAGCGGTGTATTGATCGAGCCTGGAGCGCATTGGTGCCGGCCAGATTAAGAGTATAGATTAGCAATAAAAGGAGGACATTACTCGGCAGCCGGGCTAAAATTGAAAAAAATGATGAGCTCCTGGAAGTGGGGATGAGTAAGACAAAGGAGAGGAGATGAGGGGGCTTCATGGAGGTGTGTTTCCATGAGAACGTCAACCATGTCACGTGAAGTGTTCTGTTTGTAAAGACAGGGTCATCAAAGAGCGCCAAAGCGCAGTCACAGAATGGCTGGAAGACCTCGTAATGATCATGACATCATCATGACATCATCATTCAGTCCACGATATGACCATGGCTCTTTAATACAGTCATTATTTTCACAAGTAAACGAGATAATATTGGTGCATTATTTGATATCAATATAAAATGTTCATGTTGGAAAAATATTATTGCTATTATTGCTATTATTATTATTATTATTACTTTTATTACTATTATTATTTAATTCTGAATTATAATGATTATTTAATATCTCCTAAACTAGAATGGGCATCTTTAATGCATTGTTATTAACTTTGTTGTTGTAAAAAAAAAAAACAACTTCATCTCTTTAAATAGTCCTGAGACCTGGGCTGTACATTCTCATTGCCATTTATATTTACAGTAAAGCACCTGATATCTCCTGAAACTCGGCAGTGTGTTAGACAGGATTTGTGAAAACGTCCTCTAATGAGAATGCTGGGTCTCCGAAGGCGAGGTAAATGGCCACCTTGTGATACCAGTGTTGTTATTTTGTCAGTACCCTGACAATACAGTGGACTCGCTTCTATAATGGATTCTTTTAATAATGCTCACAGTAGGGTTTAATATCTGGAGGGTATAAAGAACCCCCAGTAAACAGCACCGGCAATGTGTTTCCAGACTCTGGAACTGTTAGTTTTACATCAGAAACCATCTAATCCAAGTGCAGTCAAACAGCAAGTCACAATGGGCGGTTTCTTCATTAATTTTGTACTGTAAGCTAATGTCGCATTCACGTCTGGGACTAACTTAGCAGGTTCGATGATATTATCATGTTCGGTCTTAAAGTGTGCTTGTGGACATGAAAAAAATAAATAAATAAAAAATTATCTTCAAATCAGAATACACAGAGAATACAAATGAGAATACTCATCACATCTGAGAGCACAAACCTCCACCAGGCTCAGCAAGCTCTCATATGAACAATCTTACCATGTTAAAGAATCCTTAAAAAATTCCTGAATTCACACTTTGATCCAAAATCTATTGAAGTTTTATTTGTCCGAAGCAATGCCTTTGCCTCCAAGACAAATTTTATTTTCAAAAATCCACCCGTAACGTTTTGCTTGATCCTACTACACAGAAACTCTGGTTAAAACAGAACCTACAGTAAATAATAGAAAGTATTTGCATGACTTGTTCCACACATATATAATTCACATCCAATCCATTCAAATTCTATACTTATTCCGTGTCTTCGTAAAAACAAACTAGCCGTATTGCACAACAGTAGTATTGTAGCTAGCATTACGTGAACTCAGACTGTTGGTATGCTGTAAGTCCTGTAGCTTTCCCTAACAACAAGACAGGTGATATATCTGCACTCATTTCACCACCAAAACTGAAAACACAAAACTACAATCATTTGCAGTGAACAAATTCACTCAATTGCATCCTTCTGCCATTTTTAGCTAAGCTAAATTTGACATTTTGTTTAAGTAGCAATTCTCAAACACTACTTGCTGAAATCAGTAGTGGCTCCATCTGCAGCACATGTTACATCAGCTGTAAACCTGTAAAAGGTGTGGTCTAATGTTTACATGTGCAATACAGTAGCATATACCCACTGTATATTAATAGTTTTTCAGTCTCACCAAACGAAAAATTCAGGTTACAAAACACATTTTCCTAAATTTTTTGTCTCTGGATATGAAACGAGTTCATGTTACGAAAGCGCCATCCTAAAAATTCAAACGTGCCATTCAAACATACAAACAGTGTGTGAGTTGTTTTCCCATTGGTTGTCTCCCAACACCCCGCCCTGCTGGTCACCCATTGGCTAGGAGAGAGCTGACTCTCTATAATACAGTACTGTACCCATAATGCTTTTTGTGTGCCTTCAACCCATTGCTTGACACACGCGTGAAGGAGAGTTGTACTGTTGGTTTGTGAGTTTCGTGAGTTTTTTGAGTGTGCTTATTGCAGCGTTATTTGTCATTATTAATCATGAGCCCCAAGAAAGTGATTCCCGGTGAGACTGAAAAGAAGACGCGGGCTCCGTTATCAATAAGAGTAAAACAGGAGATGATAAAAAAAAACATGAAAGTGGGATTCTGTTGAGTGAAATCGCAAAGGAGTCTGGCCGAAACCCCTCTACAATCGGGACGATATTGAAGCAGAAGGAGACATTAAAAGCAGACATACAGTGACGGAGGCGATTATTTCGGAAAAAGCAACCGCCATATTTAAGGACCTCGTGAAGGAGAGTGGGGGTGAGGGTTCTTCAGACCAGCAACCCCCGGACTTTAAAGCATCGCATGGGTGGTTCGAGAGATTTTTAAAAAGGTAATAATTTTCTTTTACTTTTAACACATATTTCATACAAAATTGGTGTACTTTTATCATTTTTAAACGGTTTATGGGGTAGTATTGGGAGCCTTGGAACGAATCACGCGTTTTACATGTAAAATGCGGTTCAACTTACGAAAAATGCAGGTTATGAAAAAGGTGCTGGAACAGATTAATTTTGCAAGGTAAGGTACCACTGTAGTTCCTTTATGAGGCTGTTGACAAACAAGTTTAGTGTGAGTATATACCACATGCGAACAGGACGATTTGACTGGTTCGCTATTTTGGGATAATGGGTGTTGTCCACCTATAATACTCAGAATAATGCTTAAATCAAAACAGAGAACAAAAACTCTGTTTAAGATTGATTCAGACATTTTAGAAGTTCTACAAAATGACACTGGAAAAAACACACTTAAAAAAAGTAAACATAAAAAATAAAAATGACATTTAATTCATTGTCCTGATATTCCCATGTAATTTATACAAAAGCAATTATTCATTTTCACCAAATAATTGTTATTTAGGGATTGAGATAATGTGTTGGGGCTAATGTTGGCTAATTTAAACATGCAGTGCTAAATTAGTGACTATCTTCCATTCATCCACTTCTTTCCACAAAAGTCACTTGTTAAATTGGTGAATCCCTTGTCATCTCAAGACTAGATTACTGCAACTCACTCCTGGCAGGTCTACCTTTCAGTGCTATTCGACCTCCGCAACTGATCCAAAATGCAGCTGGAGGGATTGTTTTCAACCTTCCCCAATTTTCTCACACCACTGCTATAATCTCTCCACCCCCAGTGCAGCTAACTGGGTTATCAAAGGCAGGCCATGTCTCTCGCTGTCTATGGTGAGAGGCATGTAAAAGAACCATTGCTGACTTTCGTAAAGAGTAGGCTGCAAAGCCGTCAGCGTGTTTCTGTCCCTTGCTAAAAAGGGTTGTGACAGGAAGGGCATCCAACGTAAAAACCTCTGCCAAATCAAACGTGCAAATCAGATGATTCGCTGTGGCGACTCCCGAATAAAAAGGGAAAAAGCCGAAAGGAAGACAGACAGACTGCTATAATCTCTCCACTGGCTTCCTGTAGCTGCTCACATCAGATTTAAAACACTAATGCTTGCTAACAAAGCAAAAAAAGACCTGCATATTCCTACCTCAAACACTTATCACACCTCACCCTGCATTGTGTTTTCTCAGATCCTCTCGCACTGCTAGACTCATCCCTCCCTCTAAGAAGTGACAAGGGGAAAATTATCTAAACTCTGTTCTGGTTTCAAGGTGGTGGAATGAACTTCCTTTGGATGTCCAGACAGCTGACTCACTGGGTGTCTTCAACAAACGGCTGAAAACATACCTTTTTCTACAGTACTTAGATTATCACTATTCTACACACACACACACACAAAAACCATCACATACAACACCTACCAATTGAGTTTGACTGATGTTAAACTTAGTCCATGTTCTAACAAATCAGCATAAAAATATTTTCACTGATAGAGATTTTAAAACTCTTCTGTAAGTCACTCTGGATAAGAGCTTCTGCTAAATGCTGTAAATGTAAATGTAACTATTGACTTACTTAACTTAGAAACAATATGATTGTTGTGCCGACAGTACTGAAATAAACAAGTGATAATTACGGTTACCAAAAAAGCCAGTATATTGCTATGTTATGAGGTAGTTGATAAACAATTTCTTGTTAGTACTGTATATACTACATGAGAACTGATTGGTTTGCTATCCTGGGTTAATGGACATTGGCCACCTCTAAAAGCTTTAAATATACTGCAAATATCTGGAGTAAATCTCAAACATATTTAGAGTTCATTTGGTCATTGTTAAAAATATATCGGTATTCTCAACCAATCCATGTCAATCATTTAGAAAATCTTAAAAAATGAGGCTACTAGGTCATAATTAGACATCGCCCCAACCCTCCAAATGCACTGCCAGTCCTGGAGAATTTATAGCCCCACTAGGGGAGCTTGCTGGGCAATCTAATTGCAATATTAGCTTGTAATAACACCTGTTTTAGAGGCAGGCGATAGATCACTGGCGCTACGGGTTCTTTCTGCTCGCCTCAGCGCAAATAGCTAAGCCTTTACAACCTTCCGCCGTGTGACGAAGGCTGCCATCTCATGACCTTTGACCTCGCCGACCGGCACTTGACCTCATTCAGGCGCCGGATCTGACTCGCAGATCAGAGCAAGAAGAGCAGGAGGCGCACGGAAAGATTCGCTCGTCATAATTAGTTCTACCTTATTTCCCAGGATGGTTAAATCAATGGTCCAAGGCGTTGTGTTTATCAGAAGCCCTGTCATCATTCAGACTGATTAGGAGGAGATATTGGCACTGTCGAGGCACAGCAAACAAAAAAGAGAAATAATCCAAGCTAATGTAATAATGATACAGTGGAATTCCTAATGAATAATATTGGAGGAAAAGTTACAATCATGCAGTGCTAAAACTGCTGTCTTGTAAATGTTGGCATGGTAACAGCAATGGAATTCATTTCTTGCTAGCATTTGAGATGAAATGGAAATAAAAATAATTGGTACAGCGAATCACCTCAAAGAAACTTATTTTCTGAAAGAAAGTTTTAATTCATTCGATATTCTTACTTGTCAGTTAGTTAAGTAGTGGTTAGGTTTTTTGTTTGTTTGTTTTTTCTAGTGAATTTTTTCGGATTCAAACGTAAACTACCGAGTATTCTTGCCCATCAAAAAAGTCCGGATTACTCCTCTGTTATGACTAATAACGTCAACAAAAACTGGATAATATAAAGGGTGGAGTTAACTTAACGAAAACTTCATAATAATTTTTCATGTAATACCTTCGCTCAGGTGAGTTCAAATTGTATAAATTTCGTGTGATAATCGTACGCCATGGAAGGAAATTTGTCATCATTACTAGTCAGATTTTGCTGATGCTTGTAACACAAAATTTCATGTTTATTGTCATCAGTGAATTGAAATAATGTAAACCCGACAAAACTCTGCCCCTCAGCTTACACTTGTTCCCCTTTAGTTTTTTCTTAAGAAGGTTCATACAGTTGGTAACCGTGTCTATTATGCATGTCAGGAGTGCATGAGATATGCATGTGTCCATGTGAACGTGTATATGTGCACATGTGTACATGCATAATTACAACGCGTGAGGCCGCATAACCTGATGGCAGATGTTGATTTACGGAGTTGGGCAAAGGTGATGGCAGCAGCACACACTATTTTGTGTGTGTGTGTGTGTGTGTGTGTGTGTGTGTGTGTGTGTGTGTGTGTGTGTGTGTGTGTGTGTGTGTGTGTGTGTGTGTGTGTTGGGGATGAATGGCTCCCATTAAGGCTTTTACAGTGACGAGCAGTGGCGCTGATTTGCATGGCAAGCCAGAGGCCTCGCTTCGTGTCCATTTGATTTATTTGTTGGTTTAAGGAGGCCATAAATAGCGGTGCTCTTAATAGGGCACTGAAATGCAGTCGTACGCGTCGGTCCGCCTTAAATCAGAACCATCTACTGTCTCCGGTAAACACTTTCGGAATGGGTTTGGTCAGCATAATGAGGAGCTCGGATGTGCCAGACACCACACATGCACATTCATACACACACACACACACACACACACACACACACACACACACACACACACACACACACAAACAATAGGCTATAAGGTATCTCCTAAGGGAGACTTTCAAGGCAGCCATGTCCACCTGATTGTGAGACACAAACTCTTTTTACAGCATCTCTTCGCATTTTTCTGTCCTTTGTTTGATTGCCCTGTCCCCTGTAATGTTGCTTTGTTTACTGTTAACAGCACTATAATGGAGTGTACAGCTCCATTTCGTACGACACTTCGTACTACAGAGGTGACATTGTATCTTTAGGTTTCCGGCTATCTGTACACGTATGTCTGTTATAGTATGTGTGTTTCTTTTGTGTGTGTGTGTGTGTGTGTGTGTGTGTGTGTATGATAGTGGGATGGAGTCTGTGTAGAATTGTGTAAAGGGAGAGGGAGGGTCAGTCATTCCTGACTGTCCACTGGACGTGCTCCAAGGCCACTCTAACGAGCCAGCATGGATTTGGTAATGACCCTTGTGCCCTAAGAGGACACACTTAGTGCTGTCCTGTTTGGACACACACAGACACTAATGCTTATACGCACATCCGTACACACTCAGGCTCGGCCACTAAAGCAGCTCCCATAAGAGAAATTTAGCAGGTAGAGACTTGGTCGTGTCAATCTAAGAAGCTCATCAGGGAGTTCATTTGAGAGTCACTTATAAATACAACCTCGTTCTGAAATGTCCGTGTCCCTGTCTGCATTTGAGCGGATTGTGCTGATTTCATCATTGCCAAACCGTATTGCGGTATCTGTGTTTCGGGGGGGAAAATTCAATACGAACAGTTGTATGACTGTTGCAGCACACAAAAAAAGACACGCTTATGAATACTTTATCTTATAGCAAAGATATCTGAAGGAACTGATAGAATTGAGAAAGTCCAGAAGGCAAAATCTTTTTTTTATTCTCAGATCAAAACATTGTGCATTCTTGATTGTTAAACTTTTCTTTAAAAAAAAAAAAAAAAAAGCTGTTCATGGTATTTAAAAAAACAAAATCCAACATCAAAGAATTTCAAGCTCCATCTACAGGTGAGGTTCTCTTACCTGTCGATGATCACTGGATCCGATGGTGTCTCATTTCGGTTCCCGCAGCTCTTTTTGTCACAACACCGGCTGCAATTAAAAAAAATATTGAAAACAAATCATTCATCTCCGCCTGCTAGTCATAAACGGCATTACACAAATTACACTGTACATGTATATAAAGGTGGAGTAATAAATATTAATTCAACACTAATAAATAAACATTTTAAATCATTATGTTTTACACAATATTTTGCAGCTCAAGTTTATTTTTTCCCATATTGTCCAGAATGTCATACAAACTTATAATAAAATGTTACAGGTAATTTCTGAAGTAATTTTATTGCAATTTTATTTAAAAAAAAAAACTGAATGTAAAGCTAAACAAAAAGTGTCAAGTCCTTGGTGTTTGCATCTGAAATTGTTCTCTCAGTCAAATCTCTCCTATAAAGAAAAATTAACATTTCATATAGTTGGTATTATTATAGATTTATGGTCCTAATACTGAGCTTTGAGGTGTACCCATTAAATGGATGCTAAATAGCTGTGTTTTCAAGTTTTATGATTGACAAATCTCTGTAGGTCTTTTGTACAGACATGAATGTAGTTGACTATTGGCCAAGGCGACTCTCTCTCTCTCTCTCTCTCTCTCTCTCTCTCTCTCTCTCTCTCTCTCTCTCTCTCTCTCTCCTCTTTCTGTCTCTACTCTCCAGCTGGGCTGGCCTTATGCCAAGGTCACTCAGCCAGCCTCTGACAGTTTGGACAGCGCCCAGAGACATCCTGGTGCAGCGGCCACGTCCCAAACGCCCCTCACTGACGCTGCCATCACCCCTGCCCTTGCCTGTGCCCTCGCCCCAGGGCTGGCACCTCATCTGGTGGCATGTGGCTTTCCTAAATACAACCACCACTCCCTTCCAAACAAAAAAAAAGACTCATTGTTGGCTAGCCAAACTGGCATTGCCACTTCTGCGCCCCACTGGAAGAGTAGTCTAGCTCTCTTTCCAGTTCAGTTTATTCTCATTAATTATAAATAATAGTGCTCTATGTGATTCTGTCTGCAATTGTAGTGTGAAAATACCTAACATGACTTTGTTTATTGAAATGTACTTGTGGTAACACCTGAGCAACAGACGCAAAAAGATGAAAAAACAATCCATGTAGAATTTCCCATCTTGCTGGTCTAAATGAGATAATTTACCAAACATTTCAAGCATTTAACAAACAATTCTGACAGCAAGGCTGTGAATGCAAAATAATCTGTCTTTATGAATGATTTATCACATTGTTTGATCTCTGAAAAAAAATTTCTCCAAAAACAGGCTTTGTTTTTCCTTCTACTTGTGTGTGTGAGACTGTTGCCATAGAGCAGTGCCACCATAATTTATTCCCTGAGCTACTTGGACCCATTAGTAAAGTTCCAGGAGACCAATTAGCATTGGAAGTCCAATGATGTGGCTGTGGTGACAACCTCCTCAAACTGAGAAAGAAGTGTTATAAACAAACTGAACCCCAAGAGCACCGAGCAGGTCCTGTGGGACACCGATGGCCCCCTCGCACACAAAAACAAATCCCGGAAGAATGGTTGTAACGCCACCTTAATGGCGATCCCTTTGGGGGGTTCATGGTGGCTAATACAAGTCCTGCTAATGACTCTCACACAAAGTCTAAAACAAATGCAAGTTTGGAGTCAAGCCCTAAACCGGGTAGATCCACAAGGACAAGAATGAGGCTTAGGTAAGAGCAATGTCCCCCTGGTACATTTATGACAGGTCAACAATGTCTTCCCTTGGCTGGGCCACTGGTAGCTGATTTACTTAAAGAATTAAGAGGATAATTTATTTTCTAGCACAAGGGTAAGCTTAAATAAACCAGGCTTCAGAACCTCATGGGCAAGCCAGAGGACATGCATCGGAGTGAGGCAGAGATATGGAGGGCTATAGAAGCCTGTAAAGATACCAAGAGGGGGAAGGTGGCAATACAAGGCTTGTTTTCAAAGGGCAAGTATTGTAATTGCCCAGGGTGGATAGAAAGCATAGCCACTTGGCTACTTGGCTCCCTGGCAGTAGTCTGACATCCATCCTGGCCACGCTACATCATCCTTCCATCCTCCAACTCCCTCCCTCTCTGCCTATGCGCCAGGCTCTCAATGTTACTCGTTGCCAGCTAACCTCCGCCATGCCTCATTTGGCAATTTCAGGGTGCCAGTTTCAAGCAGTGAGAATAGCTGGTGAAGACCTTGGACATCTCCAGCCAACGGAAGCCTGATCCCATGACAAATCACTTCTTGAATTTTGAAAAGTATCGTGCGGCTCATTATTTAGTCTTGCGGCTACACTCCTGCCATAGTCGGTCTGTAATTCAGAGACGCTAATTAATCAGTCAGAATTGATCTCGTTGCTTAATTGGGTTGCACCCATTCACTTACAAGGAGGACAAATGTCAATAAAAAGTTAACACTTCTTCATTGATATCATAAGATATCAGTATATATGTGAATATTTTTTACAGAACCTGGACCTGTTTTGTTTTAATATTTGTATGGAGATAGCTGGAGCAGGTTGCACTGGAGACCTGATAGAGAGTGTTATCACCCAGGGGAGAGGGAGAGTGAGAGAAAGAGAGAGAGAGAGAGAGAGAGAGAGAGAGAGAGAGAGCGGGAGAGAGAGAGAGGCAGGGGAAGCATGTCTCATCTCTCTCATTAGCGAATGGAAACACACCATTCATCAGGGGATGGCTGCTAATAATCACACTCAATCACGTAATGACCGCCTCAAAGTGAGCTGTCATTATGGAAATGGATCCTGTATCAAAATCATCTTCGAGGAGAGAAGCAGGTTCCATCAGGAGAAAGAAAGAAAGTAAAAAAAAAAAAAACAGAACGCCGCAGAGAATTTCAGCCGCCGACGCTCCGAGGTTCATAATAACAGGTTATTTTTGCTGCTAAGCGGAGAAATCCATTTTAAAAAGAGAGACAGTAGTGAGATTTATGTGAAGCAATTTAGGGAGGCAGGCTGAGACAGTCGAGCAATGAAAAGATTACTGACATCTCAATCTCGATTATGGCTTTTACATACAGGACCACGGTCATATTTAATTCCGAGGCAAAAAAAAATTTCCCTCCACCTGGTCTTTGTGAAGGAAATCGTTCTCGGGTTGGCGCGAGTCCAGGAGAACGGTTCTGCTCACTTCCTGCCTGAGTACATTATGTGGCCATTAATTATCCAATATATAGAGTATATTGAGTTAGTAACACATGTACATGATTTATCGATTGATCTCTAACTGGAGCCATTAACACTACCACTACAAACACACCACTTTTTATATCTGGAGGCTTGGGTATCTTTTAGTCTTGTGTTCATATCCAAATGATGATCAGGACTATCTGTAAACAAAGTCTTACTTCCTTTCCTGCAGGCTTTTTGGATATCCCAGGATTCCTGAGTGCCCCCCTGCTGGCGTTTCCCCCTACTTCATTATTAACGCGGCCCTCAAGCCCTCGATCCTCATTCCTAGGTCAGTACCCAGTCAGGCTCCAAACATCTGAGCCCCTTAACATCCAGAATCTACACACATGCCGATTTTCACCCACAGATACATCCCCCTGACCCCCACTGCGCGTTCGGCATGAACAAGCCCCCACTGATCGGGCGTCCAGCCGACAGAGCTCATAATTACACAGTCTTAACACCGATAGGTGCTCTGTAATAAGGGAAGCCCTGTAGAAGTTGCACAGGGGAGAGTAGCACATTTACATCGGTCTGAATACCAAACCTAAAGGTACACCCATGAGGTTGTATTGCTCAAGCCTGATTAATGTTTCACTTCTCCACAGCCAGACAAGATATAAATATATTTGTGCTGATAATGCAAAGTCTAATTTCTCAAGAACAATAAGGGATACCAACCTGCACATGATCTCGTGGGTGAGAAGGACGCGGCACATCTCTGGGTTTTTATCCTGTCCCTCATACATGATGGGCTTCGAAAGAGAAAAAGATTTGTTTTTTCATCTTCATTCACGAACTCAGGACTGTCAAATAATTTCATATTACTAATAAGTATGTGAACATAACGACACAAGAAGCGCTAATATAATTGTGACGGAGAGCAGTAGGTCATTAGTCATGGTTTTTGCACAGCATGCTCTAAAACGTAGCATATGCTAAAAGGTAACTCTGGCCATTAATATGTGGGTATATGCAGGGATCCAGAAGGTCCACAAATGGAGGTGTTTCCAAGGCATCCATCATGGAGCTGACGTCTTTGGTCGGGATAACGGATGATTAGCGAACACCCTAACAAGTCAGTAACCCACTCTCAGCTCCTTCCACACCCACAATCCACCTTACAATATCCCCAATTTCACTCTCCTTTGGTCAGAAGACCCAATGCCTTGGGGGACAGTACTTTCAGCATAACGACCACTTCTACATTATTGATCTCTTTCTCTCTCTCTCTCTCTCTATCTCTGTCTCTCTGTCTGTCTTGATGCTGTATACGTAGGTCCTCCACCACTTTATTAACATCCACCCGGTTCAAGAAAAGGAAAGAGATTCTTTTTTGGAGGGGGGTGGGGGGGGGTGATATGAGGTCGATATTTGTATATCATACTTGATTCATGTTTCTGGCGCCAAAGCGCTCCATGATATCATCCGTAAGAAGTGCTTCCATTACTATACATTGGCATTACTGTATCGACCTTGAGGCCTAAACTTGTACCCGACAATCCCACAGACTAGGATTAGGAACAACCCTTTAAATCAGATGAGGAGAGGCGAGTAGTTATGCTGGACTCATGATAACTCTGTGAACATAGAAGCTCCCTTTTACACCTATCATTTATAAGAAAAGACAAATCAAGATTGCAGGAATATAATCAGTCAATATCTACACCTCGTGCTCTCATGGATTGCTGCTGAGTGTGTGTGGGGGGTGGGGGGGATTTGACAGCCGTGCATGGCTGCAGATCTCTTTTGTTGTGCTGGGGATTATAGTCTCCAGTGTGCCGCCTCTGCAGATACATTAAGGCCTATTGATTGGTCTCGGGGGCTGAAGCTTTTGTCGAGGACCTGCTTGCCGTATTGATCCGAGGTAGCCTGACACACCATGACAACGAACCCCGTCGAGCCAATGGGATGTCAGGAGGGGTGGGACTACAGTTAGACTCCGTTTCACTCGGGAACGAATTGGAACCGCGTGGAATCAAGTCTCGGGTCAGAGGAACTGTGTTGAGGACAGACTTGGGTTTATAAAGACTTCCACACATTTCTGAAACTACTCCAGGGAAGTCGGAGGCCGTAAAAGTGAGTTAGAGGAAGGGAGAAATGGTGGCGCTTGGAAATAAAGGCGAAGATGGACCTATGTAAGAGCTTTGAAAAGGAATAAAAGAAAAGAAAAGAAACTCTTTGTGAAGTGACATCACGCCAACACTCGTAAATGCTGACGGTTCCATCTGAACATTGACTTCACGTTTGATTGAGTGCGAACAGTCGCTCTGCAGAACTCATCCAAGTCTACAGCTTTTGCCAAACGTAGGAAGAAATTCATTACTCACCTGTTTAGTCATGGAGTCAATCAACCGTACATACAGGTCCTGTTCTGTCCTGATCCCTGTTGAATGCATCAAGAAATACGAGTTTTAAAAATATTTTCCTCCAAGCTGCAAGTTGCATTAATTTTCTGCATAAATATCAAGACTTTAGGTTGTAAACTGGATTTTACTCATAATACCCTCGCTTACACCTTTCATACACATAAAATGGACTGAAAAAGCACCACTTCCACGAATCACAGTAAAAGACGTATTGATTTTAAAACTTTACAACAATTAGACGTCACATAAATTTTTTTTTTTTCCTGAAGGGTCTGCTTGTTTTTCAGATATCAGAGTTTGGGGTCATACTATCGAATCTAATAACTTTCTAAACTCATTAATTAGAATACTGGCTTTGAGGATGGGCGACAAATGTGTACCATGAGGTTCTGTTTCAGATCTCTGAGGGTACTCGAGTGCTAATCTGAGAACATCCTGACTAATTCCGGATGCCACTATACCCCCGGTGTCAAACTCAAGGCCACGGGCCAAATCCAGCCCACCTACTTATTTCATTTGGCTTTCAAGAGATTACAAAGTATATGATTATAATACATTTTTGCATCGACCATTCCCATCAAACCAAATTCATCATCCATCCACTAGTTGGCAGCAGCCTTTTTCAAGGAATCTAGTCATTCATTCATTATATATATTGTTTGTTTTTTAGTCATGGGTGGTGGTAAAGTCGAACAGTTAGAACAGATGGTCAGTGATTATTCGGCCCTTGATCACTTAGCATCTGAACCATTTTATGACTCTTTCTGAAATATAAATGGACTAAGCGATACTTTTTCTTGTTACTGAGGTGGTGTTATGTAAAGTACAACCTTTATATATTTAGTATGTAGTTCTTTGAGTAGCAGTTTGGTCCAGTTATGTGCTGTACTTTAAATATATAAATCAGTGAATAACATAAGGGTCTGACTCCTCAATCTTCAAAATCAGATTTGGACCCTAATGGTATTCACCAAATCATATACAGTGGTACCTTGACTTATGAGTGTGTTTTATGATCAATTTTCCATGATACGAGCTTTGATCCCAATAAAAATCTGCCCCATCCAACGAGCAAGATTTTGATTTACGAGCTCTGCTGGGGAAATGGCTATTCCGGGCTGATAAGCCTCATATTCTTCCATGTATTCCTCCGTGCTCCGACAAGGCCTTGTGCAGTGCTTCTCAATTATTTTCTTTGACGCAAGGAATAAAAAAAAAAAACATTTGCCCCCTCCTCCCCCACCAGCACCTCACATGCAACTGTAAATAGTGTTTACTGCACTTCATATTGTTTTCTCCATGATTTCTCCCTACACCACAGGGAACACTGTGAGGGTGCCACTGCCACCTACTGTAGAGGATGCGCAATTACACTTAATTCTAGTACAGTATGGCAAAAAAAGCATGTTGCCCAGGATCATACGTGCCTCCTCTGGCATCACACTGTGCCCCCCAAGGGGGGCGCACCCCAATATTTGAGAAGCACTGACCTTGTGGGAGCTCCCCATGAGCCTTTCCTTGCTGGCATTCGTAGCATGCACACGCGCAGAATTCCCCTCCTCCTTCTCTGTTATGCACTACCTCATGCCTGCCCACGTGACATCTTCCCACCCACGTGACATCTTCGCCGCAGTCGATGATCAGAAGGGTTAGTTGACTTATTGTTTATTCTTTTTTCATTATTATTTATTGTTAATTATTACTAATGTTAATGTACATGTATTTTTATTATTATAAAATATTTATTGTTTTTACATGTTTATCTTTAATGTATTAGGTCAAGTATGCATGTTTGTACCAGGTTATATGACTTTGGGAGGGGGTTGGAACGGATTAATTGGTTTTTCTATTATTTCCGATGGTAAGTTTTGTTTTATCTAACGAACATTTTGACTTACGAGCTCATCCTCGGAACAGATTAATTTCGTAAGTCAAGGTACAACTATTTTTATATTTTATAGATTTTTTTGTGTAGAATATATCGCCATAGCAAAAGCATACAATAGAGGTAACCATTTTAGAGTGTTCAAGAGGTTAATTAAGGGTAAGACATTCCAGCTAGGATTGATAATTTTTGATAAACCAACTATAATCTGGATTTTGAAGATGCGACTTCTTCGAAAAACATGAATGCACACTGCCTGACTACCAGGTCATTGTCACATCCAACTGCCTCACGCCTCAAGAAAACATCCAAAATTATCACCAGGCATAGCAAGTGTTTGATTGCTAGCTGTTAGCATCTAGCTTTATAACTTTAGCAATAAGTCTACCTTGTGCACACGATACTTTATACTAAATTAAATGATTGGATGGGCATTATACAGCACTAAATAGATGATGCACTGATAAAACATTTAAGTAAATGTAACTCTGCTGTCCTCTGTGACAAAAAAAAAGAAAACAAACAAAGCAAATAAATAAATAAATTCACTCCTAATAGAACGGTTCAGAGAAACACATTTTGGTGTAGTGTTCCATGTGGCGTGTGCAATGTTTTGGTCGTCATGCTGCTTGAGCTGTTCATTAACCCCCCCAACACACACACACACACACACACACACACACACACACACACACACACATTTAGTGAATCCAAACAATGAGCAGTGCTGCAGTTAATCAAATAAATGTATTATTTATAGGATTCCTGTCTTAAACCTGCGAGACACACAGCTTTTCCCGGCCCCTCACTGTCTCTCCACATGCATCCATAGACAAACTCTATATCCATCTTCACTGTTATTAGCATCACTCCACTGAGAAACGCAGGTGGATGGGGCAGACACAGAGGTGGGTGAGGGGTAGAAAGGCATGCTGGGAAGGCGACCCGTGGGCTAATCTCTCAGCAGGATGGTGTAATTGACATTCACATTGGGTGAATATAATTATTTTAATTCACAAATGGGACGCATGTCATCATCTTGGACATGAACATGTATTTCTATTTTGAAAAAAAAAATGTGAGTACAAACGGCCGAAACTCAGACGTACTGAATATCACTCTGAAGTTAAAAAGGTACTCGAGAACAGAGGAAGAGGACAGATGCGAATTAAATCATCCCAGTATAAACAGATGGGACACTTAATATTCTTCCAGATGTGCAAAGACATAAAGTCGAGCGCAAAAGCCTGAATCCACTCGCGAGAAGTGTTTTAGTGTTGAATATCAATAAAGTCTGATATAACTCAAAGGGAATGCTTGAGACAATGAATCGTATAAGATGGAGGAATTAATGTGTGTAAAATTAAATTTATTCACCTGTTTGTTTGTTTGTTTATCTATTTGTCAATTTGTCATTACTTTTGCAGCACAAGCAAGAACTCAGCCAATTTCTTTATCTATATTAAAAATGTCTTAAAATAAATAAAGTTTAAACCTTAAATAAAATGTCAGACAATCACACAAACAACCGCACAATAAAATAAATAAACACTTGTATTTTCTAACGCTAGGTTTATTTATTATGGCCTATTAAGATCTGTTACGCTCTGTCAAGCTCAACTGTGGTTCCCATGTTCTATCACTATTGGCATCAAATCATAAGGCATCGTCATAACTGTGGCAAAATTAATTCTGCAATCGGTGCAATCATCACAAATCCACAAAGTACACACACACACATACTCACACACACACATTCACACACACACACACACACACACACACACACACACACACACACACACACACATACACACACACACACACACACACACACATACTCACACACTCACACACACACACACACACACACACACACATACTCACACACACACACACACACACACACACACACACACACACCCATACTCACACACACACACACACACACACACATTCTCACACACTCACACACACACACACACACACACACACACACACATACTCACACACACACACACACACACACACACACACACACACACATTCTCACACACACACACACACACACACGCGTGCGCGCCGCTCGTCACAATTCTCTCAAATTGCCGAGTGCACAGACATCACGTGCCATTGTAAATCCAGGGTTAGAGTTCATTCACCATTTTCTGTAACCGCTTAATCTTAATCAGGGTCACAGGGCGGCTGGCATCCATCCCAGCCGACTCCGGGCGAGGGCAGAGTACACCCTGGACAGCTCGCCAGGCCATTGCAGGGCAGAAACATGCTAACGACTATGCAGCTCCTCTTGTCGAAAGTCAGCAATGGTTCTTTTACCGTAGACAGTGAGAGACATGGCCGGCCTTTGATAACCCAGTTAGTGCACTGGGGGGTACAGTGACAACCTTGTAGGTAGTGGGACCCAAAACCCCAACTGTAGGATCAGTGATCCAGTCCCTTTCGAACTAAGCCACCACTGCCCGGGTTAGAGTTTTTAGAATTTATTTCAAAAATTTGTTAAAATATGTTAAACACAAAATGTTCACCGGGGATTCTCTATGGTGAGACGTTCATGTAAAAGAACCATTGCTGACTTTTGACGAGAACAGCTGCACAGCCGTTAGCGTGTTTCTGCCCTGCAATGGCCTGGCAAGCTGTCCAGGGTGTACTCTGCCCTCACCCAGAGTTGGCTGTGATGGGCGTCAGCCTCCCTGTGACCCTAATTAGGATTACGTGGTTACATAAAATTAATGAATAAATAAAATCTTCAACAAAGTAATAAACATTGTCACAGGAAAAATAAGTAAGGAAACAAGCAAGTAAATCAATATCCAAATACGTAAGTAAATAGACAGACAGACAGACAGACAGACAGACAGACAGACAGGCAGGCAGACAGATAGACAGACAGACAGATAGACAGATAGATAGATAGATAGATAGATAGATAGATAGATAGATAGATAGATAGATAGATAGATAGATAGATAGATAGCTGTTGAAGAACTCGGTTCAGCCCCACTTGTTGGTTTCTTACCATTGCTGTAGAGGAGTTGCAGCCTATAGTGGATGCCATTGTTGGTCTTTTCACCGTTATATTCCTAAAACATAAAAAAAATTACATCAATGAAAAGTAGTCAGACAATGAAGAGTCAATGACAAACCCAAGTACTGCACACACACACACACACACACACACACACACACACACACACACACACACACACCATAATGCTGGAGCCTGGAGGAATGGATTTGAATCATTTTATTCCTGGTGCTCACATGGTTTTCCTCCCAATGAATCCGGAATATAACCATCAGATAGAGGAACACTTCCAAACTGAACACGAATTCAACTGACTCATGAACAGAAACAACACACAGCCCCTTGATTTTATTCGTTTGTTTGTTTGTTTGTTTGTTTGTTTGTTTGTTTGTTTGTTTGTTTGTTTGTTTGTTTGTTTGTTTACAACCTTGCTGGTTAAGGGTTACCTGGAGAAAGTAAAGTCCTGTTTGTTTGTCTTGTTTGTTATATTTTATCCAGTGTAATTTCCAGGACAGTTTTACTCACTGCTTCCTGTTTAACCCTTTATAATCAATATCACAATTATATCACATATCATCAATATCACAATTATATCACCTATCATCAATATCACAATTATATCACCTATCATCAATATCACAATTATATCACATATCATCAATATCACAATTATATCACCTATCATCAATATCACAATTATAT
>CM045740.1:5863312-5885812 GCA_024760905.1 Plotosus lineatus
CCACAGGCTGCTCTGTAAATTTTAATAGATTGCAGCAAACCAGAAGGTTAAACACGTGTTACTGGGGATAACGTGCGTCACATTTTACTACCTGTATTATTTTAATCCCGGAAATACACACAATATTTTCATAAAAATTATATTTCTACTATTACAACTACATAATAATAATAATAATAATAATAATAATAATAATAATAATAATAATAATAATAATAATAATAATAATAATGAGGAGGAGGAGGAAAATCGAAGCTGTTTGTATTTAAATATAAATGATATATGTACAGAATGTTATAGATCTTTTTTGCTGCTATTTATTTTTGGTATCTACTATCTCGCCTCATTTTTTTTATTAAATCATTTTTTGTTTGTTTTCCTTTTTTTGTTTGTTTGTTTGGTTGTTTTCTACTGGCCCAAAATCGACCTCTACCTTTTGCAAAAATGGTAAAAATGTTTCCGATGTAAAAATTCCGGACCGGATGGGCGGTGATGATCAGAAAGCGACGCGGATTCGAAATTAAATATTTATCAGAGAGACTGAAACGATCCCGGGGGCTTCACAACAGACATTTCACCTCAATTACATCCCAAACGATATAATACTTCATAGATTTGTTGGAAGAAGCGAAAAATATCTATAATTTATACTTCAGATATATTAGGATTCATAATTATCAATTAAAGCTCGAAATCTGAATTATTATTATTATTATTATTATTATTATTATTATTATTATTATTATTATTATTATTATTATTATTATTATCATTATTATTATTATTATTATTATTATTATCATAATTATTGTTATTATTATTATTATCATTATTATTATTATTATTATTATTATCATAATTATTGTTATTATTATAATTATTATCATTATTATTATTATTATTATTATTATTATCATTATTATTTTTTTAATTGTTTTTTTATTATTATTATCATTATTATCATCATCATTATTATTTTATTATTATTATTATTATTATTATTGCTGTTGTTGAATGTATGCATATAAATATTAACATATTATTATTATTATTATTATTATTATTATTATTATTATTATTATTAATATCTTAATCGAAAGCGACATTATTTTAATGGTGATTCCCCTACACACACACACACACACACACACACACACACACACACACACACACACACACACACACACTGCAACATCAATGAGACAGTTTTAAAGGAAGATTCTTTCTGTTCTATTTGTCAGATTTGCTCATTGTTTTGCTCTGTTGTACATTTATCTCTAAAAAAAAACCCATTTTAATCTATTCTAATGAGAATCCTATTTCGTCCTGGACAGATTATTTTCTCAAACAAATGTTCCTGAACGGTGGAAGAACCGTTTATATATTTCCTTATATTTCTATTTCTAATTCCAGGAGATGTTTGTTTCTCTGCTTCGACTTGAATCTTTCACAACACGACACACAGCTTTTGACTGTGTGATGGATGAAAGGTCCATGAAAGAGTTTCTGTTCTATTAAAAAAAAAAAAAAAAAAAAAAAAAACCCTCTTTGACTATCCTGTATCATTAGTGCCTGGAGCTGATCATATTTTGGGCACCAGAATTGGGTCTGAAGTGTCTGCGGTTTAAACTGTAGGCTGTGGATAATGTGTAGAAATGGGCTAGTAGGCAATTATACCTGATGTGCAGAAATATCTCCTGAAATCTCACAGTGAAATATCACATGCTTCAGTTTGGGAAGATGCTCGGCCTGGATGGAGCCACATTCCGAACCACGTGGTCCTGAATAAACAACGCACGTTGACCCTGCGATCAAATCCATACACTGCACATTCTGACGTCACGCCATGCTGTAGGATTGCAGAGCATTCTCTTGTTGATTGTTGATTGTTGACTGGCGTGTAAACAACGCGCATGTGTGCATCCACCTTCTGTACCTTTAATAGAACCCACGGGGAGAACACAGACATGCAGATTGGTACCTTTTAAAGGAGTCAACATTTCCAGATGAAGGACTGGACATGAAAGGAAAGCTCAAGTTTACCAGCAACACTTTTCTTCATATCTCATATAATCTTATCTCATATATATCTTTAATATAAATATATTTCGCATGAAAGTACACACGAGACTCACATGTCTTCTCGAAGGATAATCACTTTCCACTATGATATGTTTTAATATTTAACCGACTTATGGTCACACAAACATAAAAATAATTCTTTCGACTCGATTTTGGTAACATGTCAATCACGATCGAGCGATGTTGAAAGCCTTAATCAGATATAATAAAGTCCTAAATAGATAAAGAATTTGATCATGAAATGAAATGATATGAATCAGATCAATAAACTCTTGTTTTTCTTCCGAATTTGAAGTTGAACGAGAGCGCTTTGCTGCCCCCTGGTGGATTCTACATGGAACAACTCACAGGTTTGGTCGAGTATTTCATCCTGTCTTCACAACTCTGAGAGAAATAATCAGAAAATTATCAGCAGCTGCCGCAGGAAAACATGAACATGTGCAGGACATGAGTTTCTATAAGTGCCAGTAATATGGAAAAATTGTAAATTGGACAATAGATCAGACTGAACTATATTTATCATGAATGCGTTTTGATAATTACGGTATTACCAAATTTGGCATCTACTTTTAAGATGAGTGTTTTTACTGATGTACACAGATATATTTTTGCTTTTATTGTCTTTTAATGGAGAAACATTCATTCATTCGTTCATTTTCTGAACCACTTAATCCTAATTAGGGAAGGCTGGCACCCATTCCAGCCGACTCCGGGAGAGGGCAGAGTACTCTGGACAGCTCACCAGGCCATTGCAGGGCAGAAACACACTTGTCCTCTTGTCGAAAGACAGCAATGGTTCTTTTACATGAACCTCTCACTAGAGACAGTGAGAGACATGGCCGGCCTTTGATAACCCAGTTGTCCCCTTGGGGGGACAGTGATAACCTGTTGAGAGTGAGGCTTGAACCCATAACCTTAGGATCAGTAACCTAGCACCTTTACCACCAGGCCACTACTGCCCCCACCAGGCCACCACTGCCTCCACCAGACCACCACTGCCCCCACCAGGCCACCACTGCCCTAGATAAACAATAACTTTACAATAATTCCATAAAAGTTATCTGACCAGGCCAATCCTCTTGGATGTTTTGTACTTCGTGCTGTTGGACATATAATGTAAATTCCATAATATATAAGCTGAGCACAACTTTTTTTTTTTTTTTTCAGATTTTGCTACGTTCTAACTGTACTTGCTGGGTTTTCTCCTGGTACTCTGGTTTCCTCCCAGAGTCCAAAGACATGCACTTTATTCTAATTGTCTGTTCCAAATTGCCCCGAGATGTGAGCGAGGATGGTTGTGCATACAGTGGCATACATGGTTGTGTATGTGTTGGCCGTGTGATGATCTGATGGGCAGTTCAGGGTGACCATGCCTTCACCCAGTGGCAGCTGAGATTGGTTCCAGTCTCCCTGCGGCCCGAATAGCGTGAAGCGGTTCGAGAAATAAGTGAGTGTGAAGACAATTAGTGCTACAAAGGTGCCACCTGGTGTTCAAATAGAGAACAGCAAGAAGTAATTAAATAAATAATATGCTTCCCAGGAACATTAAAACATTCCTTGTCATTTCAAATAAATTGAAGACCTGAGTGCAAAAAGTACTGAAGTGACATTTTCTTAAAAATGAGCTTCCACTACAACCATAAAGCAAAGTGTCATGTGCATCATTTAAAGCCAAAAATCTACAAATATAAGTCCTCAATACTGATATACGGTCTTCCCTGAGTCTGCTGAATTTTTGTGTAAGAAATATTCAAGTCTTTGCAGAAGTTTTAAATGAGCCAGAAAAGGTATTTGTGGGGTAAAAGTACCCAAGTCCGTTCTTTTTTTTTTTTTTTTTTCTTTTTTTTTGTACAATGAAACTAATCAAATAATAAAATGTAAGGCAGCACAGCAACACTGTGTTTATTTCACAATAAAGAAGTATTTGTTTTACAAAAATGTCTACTTTATAAAAACCCCTGGTACGAGCAGCAGGCACAACTGAATATTATCTTTCAAAAAATGTATCTCCAGCATATTTTCAAATTTTTCTTCTTTTCCTTTCAGCTGTTTCCTTCACGAATTGCTACAGCGAATCATCTGCCTCCATCTCACCCTGTCATCTGCATCTTCTTCTCTTACACCAACTACCTTCATGTCCTCCTTCACTACATCCATAAATCTTCTCTTTGGTCTTCTGTCTGGTAGTTCCAACCTCAGCATCCTACTACCAATATATTCACTATCCCTCTGCTGTACATGTCCAAACCATCTCAATTTAGTCTCTCCGACTTTGTCTCAAAAACATCTTACATGTGCTGCCCCGCTGATGTACTCATTCCTGATCCTATCCATCCTCGTGACTCTCAAAGAGAACCTCAATATTTTCATCTCTGCTCCCTCCAGCTCTGCTCTGCCTCCTGTCTTTTCCTCAGCGCCATTGTTTCTAAACCATACAGCATCGCTGGCCTCATCACCTTTCATTCTTGCCGATACCCTCCTATCACACATCACACCGGACACTTTTTTCCATCCATTCCAACCTGCCTGCACACGCTTCTTCACCTCTTTTCCACACTCTCCATTGCTCTGGATTGTTGAGCCTAAGTACTTAAAATCCTCCACTTTCTTTATCTCTGCTCCCTGTAACCTCACCGTTCCTCTTGGGTCCTTCTAATTCACATACATGTATTTTGTCTTACTGAGGCAAACTTAACTTCATTCCTCTCCTTTCCAGGGCATACCTCCACCTCTCTAGATTTTCCTGCACTTGTTCTCTGCTCTCACTACAGATCACAATGTCATCTGCAAACATAGTCCATGGAGATTCTTGTCTCACCTCATCTGTCAGCCTGTCCATCACCATAGCAAACAAGAAGGGGCTCAGAGCTGACTCTTGATGCAGTCCCACCTCCACCTTGAACTTTTCTGTCACACCGACAGCACACCTCACCACTGTCATACATCTCTCAGACATGTCCTGCACCACTTTAACATATTTCTCTGCCACTCCAGACTTCCTCATACAATACCACAGTTCCTCTCTCTGCACCCTGTCATATGCTTTCTCCAGATCCACAAAGGCACGATGCAGCTCCCTCTGACCTTCTCTGTACTTCTCCATTAACATCCTCAAAGCAAACACTGTATCTGTGGTGCTCTTTCTTGGCATGAAACAAAACTGTTGTTCACAAATGCTGACCTCTGCCCTTAGTCTAGCTTCCACTATTCTCTCTCTCATAACTTCATTGTATGGCTCATCAACTTTATCCCTCTGTATAGTTGCCACAACTCTGCACATCTCCCTTGTTCTTAAAAATGGGCACCAACAAACTTCTCCTCCATTCCTCTGGCATCCTCTCACTCTCTAAGACCTTGTTGAATGTTCTTGTCAAAAAGTCTACTGCTACTTCTCCTAGACACTTCCATACCTCCACAGGGATGTCATCAGGACCAACTGCCTTTCCACTCTTCATCCTCTTCAATGCCGTCCTCACTTCACCCTTACGAATCTTTGCTACTTCCTGATCCTCAACGGTCACCTCTTCTACTCTTTTTTTCTCTCTCATTTTCCTCATTCATCAGCTCATCAAAGTACTCTTTCCATCTTCCCAGCACACTCCTGTCATCAGTCAATACATTTCCCTGAGATTTCCTTTTGGCTTTTTTCCCTTTTATCAAAGGCGGGCCATGTCTCTCACTGTCTATGGTGAGAGGCATGTAAAAGAACCATTGCTGACTTTCGTAAAGAGTAGGCTGCAAAACCATCAGCGTGTTTCTGTCCCTTTCTAAAAAGGGTTGTGACAGGAAGGGCATCCGACGTAAAAACCAAATGGCAAATCAAATGTGCGAATCAGATGATTCGCTCTGGCGACTCCCGAGAACAGGAAAAAGCCGAAAGAAAGAGAGAGAGAGGAGTCACCACAGCGAATGATTTGCACGTTTGATTTGGCATAGGTTTTTACATCGGATGCCCTTCCTGACACAACCCTTTAGTAAGGGAGAGAAACACGCTGACGGCTTTGCAGCTACTCTTTACGAAAGTCAGCAATGGTTCTTTTACATGCCTCACACCATAGACAGTGAGAGACATGGCCAGCCTTTGATAACCCAGTTAGCTGCACGGGGAGGGGGGGGCGTGACAACCTTGTGGTGAGTGGGACTCGAATCCCCAATCTTAAGATCAGCGATCCAGCGCCCTATACCACTAGACCACCACTGCCCCTAGTCAATACGTTTCCCTCTCTGTCCTTAATCACTCCAACTTGCTGCACGTCTTTCCCATCTCTATTTCTCTGCTGTGCCAACCTATATAAATCATTTTCTCCCTTTTTACCATCCAACCTACCTTACAAGTCATCATACGTTCTCTGTTTGGCTTTTGACACGACTACCTTTGCCTTACGCTGTGTATCCCTGTACAACTGTTTACTCCCATCGGTCCTCTCAATGTCCCACTTCTTCTTAACTAACCTCTTCCTTTGTACACACTCCTGCACTTCCTCATTCCACCACCAAGTCTCCTTATCTACTGTCCTTCCAGAGGACACACCAAGTACTCTCCTACCTGTCTTCCTGATCACATTAGCTGTAGTTGTCCAGATTCCTGACCACCCAAAGCCTGTTTCAACTCCTACTTGAAGACGACACGACACTTCCTTTTTCAGCTTCCACCACTTTGTCTTCTGCTCTGCCTTTGCCTTCTTCACCTTTTTCACCACCAGCATCATCCTGCACACCGCCATCCTATGTTGTCTGGCAACACTCTCTCCCACTACTACTTTGCAGTCACTGATTTCCTTCAAATTACATTGTCTCCACAGGACATAGTCTACCTGTGTGCTCCTACCTCCATAAGTCACCCTATGCTCCTGTGTCTTCTGGAAGAAAGAATTCACCATGGCCCTTTCCATCCTTTTCACAAAATATCCTTCTGTGTTCCTGTACTGGATACCAAACCTGTCCATCACTTCCTCGTCCCCTCTGTTGCCTGCAACAACATGTCCATTGAAGTCTGCACCAATGAGCACTCTTTCACTACTGGGGGTACTCTGCATCACTTCATCTAACTCACTCCAGAATCTTTCTTTCTCTTCTAGCTCAAAACTAACAACATTGAACATCACACCTTCAATTTCTAACTTGAGACTCATCACTTTGTCTGACACTCTTTTCACTTCTAGGATATTCCTGACAAACCCCTCCTTCAAGATGACTCCTCCTCCATTTCGCTTTCCATTTATACTGTGATAAAACAGCTTAAACCCTGCTCCTAAGCTTCTAGCCTTGCTACCTTTCCACCTGGTCTCGTGAATACGCAGTATGTCTACCTTTCTCCTCAGCATCATGTCAGCCAGCTCTCCAGCTTTTCCTGTCATAGTTCCAACGTTCCCTACTCTCAGTCCTAGACTCATGCCTTTCCTCTTCTCTCTCCACCTTCGGACACACCACCCACCTCCCCTTGTTAGGCCAACAGTAGCCCAGTTTCCATCAGCACTCTATTGGTTAAAAGCACTGATAGTGGTCGTTGTTAACCCAGGCCTCGACCTAACCGGTTTGGAAGTCACATAGATAATCCTGACACAACCCTCTGTATTTATCTCGGCTTGGGACCGGCATGAGAAAGAACACTGGCCTCCCTCTTACGGCTGCATTATATTTTCAAAACTTTGGCACTTAATATCTCAAAAGTGTTATTTTGTGACTAAAGTACTTCTCGCTCCCGGGTCTTGAATAACCCCTGAAGAAAACTTAGGCTCAGTCCTGTGTCCCCGTCCCGGGTTTCAGTGTTTCTGTGTGCAGTTTGCATGTTCTCATCGTGTTTGAGTTAGTTTTCTCTGTGTAATCTGGTTCCTTTCGACTGTCCAATCAAATTCAAATTGGGCCGATTGGCTGTTTTAAACTTCTTTGAGATGGAAGTGTGAATGGTTGTGTGTATGTTGCCCTGAAAGTTGTTTTTTGATTTGTTTTGTTGTTGTTTTTTTTTGCAGTTTTCAAATTGTCCGTATAAGGTTTTAAAATTTTTGGAAGTGCTGGAACACTAACAGTGGTGTGAAAGACAGGACTGGATTCAGAACAGGAGCAAGATATGAGAAAGTGACCTTTAGGGGGGGGGGGGGGGGAATAATCACCACCACCACCAGTTTCATCATCATCATCAAAAACAACAGTAAGTGAGAGCTTCCATGTTACAGTTCTTCTCTGGGGTTGTCTTTTACATAGCTCTTGACCGAAGCCTGGATAGGTTTAGTCCATTCTACAACACCCACATACATACACACACACACACACACACACACACACACACACACACACACACGCAAACAAATTGCAAAATCAGGACTGAGTTTATAGAATACGGAATTAAATAAATCTCTCTGCTTAGGGTGTATAACTGCGATAAATGTCATCATATTCTTTGTTATTAGCTGAAAACAACCCATTGGTATTCTACTTTGTTCTCATTATTGCCTTTGAAACACATGTCGATCGCACAGTGGGCAACACCTGACAGAAAGGTCAGAGTAAGAGAGATCATTCTCTATATATCCCCCCCACCTCTCTCTCTCTCTCTCTCTCTCTCTCTCTCTCTCTATATATATATATATATATATATATATATATATATATATATATATATATATATATATACTAGTATGTATGTGTGTATATATATATATATATATATATATATACACATACATACACACACACACATATATATATATTCTTCTATAATCACCTGAAGAGAGAGGATGGTTTCACCACCCCTCGAAACAGATCTGTAGTGATAAATTGAGTTTCAATAGAAAGTCTTTGTCCTGTCCTTTTATTTTTGTTATTTGCTCTACCAAAAAGTATTGAGCACTCTCCTACGGAAGGATCTACTCAGAAAATCCTCTCTCTCTCTCTCTCTCTCTCTCTCTCTCTCTCTCTATATATATATATATATATATATATATATATATATATATATATATATATATATATATATATATATATAAATGTAGACATCTTTTATCAGACAGAGGGGTTTTGTTGAGTATCCTCCATGTTCACCAGACCTCACACCACTACACTTCATTTCACGGGGATACCTAAAAGACAAAGTCTACGCAATGAGGCCTGCAACAGTCATAGAATTGTGAGCAACCACTGAACGTGAATGCACGCATGTGTGCTATTCCCTCGCTTCGCGTGGTGACAGTGTCTGCACCAGAACGAACATCAGTTTGAGAACAGGCGGCTACAAAACAATAGAACAATGTTTGTAAATTCTTTTATATGTTGAAAATTAAACAAATTATATTAAACGTCTAGTTTACAATTATTTAAAATGTGTATACATTTTTTGGGACACCCTGAAACTGTATACGTATACAAACACACACACACACACACAGTACAGTAGGGACAGTGGTGGACTGGTGGTATAGGGTGCTGGATTGCTGATCCTGGGGTTGGGGGTTTGAGTCCCACTCTCCACAGGGTTGTCTCTGTCGCCACCATTGCAGCTAACTGGGTTATCAAAGGCCGGCCATGTCTCTCACTGTCTATGTTGAGAGGCATGTAAAAGAACCATTGCTGACTTTTATAAAGAGGAGCTGCAAAGCCATCAGCGTGTTTGTCTCCCTTGCTAAAGGGTTGTGTTAGGAAGGGCATCCGACGTAAAAACCTCTGCCAAATCAAACATGCCAATCATTCGCTCTGGTGACCCCTGATAAAGGGAAAAAGCCGAAAGGAAATCTCTCTCTCTCTCTCTCTCTCTCTCTCTCTCTCTCTCTCTCTCTCATCATATACAGTACAGTGCTGTGCAAAAGTCTCTGCCCCTTACTGATTTTTTAACTTTTTTGCATCTTTGTCACACTTAACCTTTTTCAGATCATCAAACAAATTTAAACATTAAACAAAGATAAAACAAGAACTCAAAAATGTAATTTTCCGGTTGTGATTTTATTTGTTAAGAGGAAAATCCTATCAAACCTACATGAACCTCTGTGAAAAAGTAATTGCCCCCTTGTTAAAAAGTGAGGTAATTGTGATTAATCCTAATTATTGGATAAAACTGAGTTCAATTTTATGGCCACACCCAGGACTGATTGCTGCCAGACATAAAACCTGTCTGACAAGGTGAGGTAGGCCATACTGAAGACACATCATCATGCCGTGATCCAGTGAGCTTCAAGAGCAACCAAGAAAGAAGATTATAGATATGTTTCAGTCTGGAAAGAATACAAAGTCATTGGTAAATCTTTGGGACTCCAGCAGGCCACTGTCAGAGCCATTAACCATAAATGGAGAAGGAGTGACACAGTGGTGACCCTTCCCAGGAGTGGCCGACCGAACAAAATTACTCCAAGAGCACGGCGCAGACTAACCAGAGAAGTCACAAAGGATCCAAAAACCACTTCTAAATAACTACAAGCCTCACTTGCCTCAGTTAATGTCAATGTTCATGATTCCACCATCAGAAAGACACGAGGCAAAAATGGCATCCATGGAAGAGTTCCGATGCAACAGCTACTGTTGACAAAAAAGAATATCAAGGCATAACTCACTTTTGCCAGGAATCATCTTGATCATCTCCAAAGCTTTTGGTAAAATGTCCTCTGGACTGATGAAACTAAAGTTGGACTTTTGGGGAGAAATGCATCCTGATACATCTGGCGCAAAAGCAACACTGAATTTGATAAAAAAGAACATTGTGCCAACAGTGAAACATGGTGGTGGAAGTGTGATGATCTGGGCCTGCTTTGCCGCTTCAGGACCAGGGAGACGTGTCATGATTGATGGAACCATGAATTCTGCTCGCTACCAAGAAATTCTGGCAAAGAATGTTCATCCATCAGTTTGAGATCTCAAGCTAAAGCGCACCTGGGTTCTGCAGCAAGACAATGATCTGAAGCACACCAGCAGGTCCACTTCTGAATGACTAAAAAAGAACAAAATCAGGGTTTTGGAGCGGCCTA
Organism: Plotosus lineatus; assembly: GCA_024760905.1. NCBI lineage: Eukaryota > Metazoa > Chordata > Actinopteri > Siluriformes > Plotosidae > Plotosus > Plotosus lineatus. The sequence continues at coordinate 5,874,343 of CM045740.1, forward strand.
GTCAAAGTCCTGACCCGAACCCCATTGAGATGTTGTGGTATGACCAGCTATTAGGTTTAGGGGGCAATTACTTATTCACACGGGCCCTTGTAGGTTCAGGTGTTTTTTCCCTTAATAAATGCAATTGACACTGAAAACTGTATTTTGTGTTTACTTGAGTTTTATCTTTGTATAATATTTAGGTTTGCTTGATCTGAAATGGATGGCAGTGACAAACATGCAAAAAATGATAGAAATTTGTTGGGGGCAAAAACTTTTGCACAACACTGTATATAAATTATTCAAGATTACAATATTTATGAATATTAAACTTACGAGAAAGAATCTGATTCTTGTTCAGACTGTAACCTGAAACGAAAAACAGAAACCAAAGTTACCTGAGTATAAAGTTACCTGAGCTTTTTGAGGTCATTTTGGATATTTCGAGATAAGTATCTTCCTCTAAAATTAAGATTTAATAAAGACTTAGGCAGCGCATCCACCACACAGGAAGAAGGTCTTGAGTTCGATTCCCAGGCCCAGGGATTTTCTGTGTAGAGCTCTTCCCGTGTTTTCCTGGGTTTCCATTGGGGACTCCGGGTTCCTCCCATAGTCCAAAAACATACACAGTAGGCCGATTGGCTGTTCCAAATCTCCTCTACATGTGAGTGTGAATGGCTGTGTGAGTGTTGGCCATGTAGCCTGATGGGCTGTCCAGTCTATACCCCACCCTAGCCCGGAGTCGGCTAAGATGGGCGCCAGCCTCCCCATGACCCTAATTAGGATTAAGTGGCTTAAAAAATGGAGAAAGTGGGAAGCGCAGTAGAGTTTAACAGAGCGTAACAGACTCTGATGTGTCATCATAGGAGATCTTGATGAACTTGTCAACAATATTCCTTCACATTTCAGCTCTTGGATGCAGCCTTCATCCATTTCTTACCCAAATCGAGCTCCAAGCGTGCGTGTAAATCGTGGATCCCCACACTTTTTTGAATCGCAGACATCACAGACATCATGCACCAGTGTTAACTCAGGGTGACCCACAAACTTTATTTGGAAAAAGAAAGACCAGAGGAAGGAGGGCAGTGGTGGCCTAGTGGTAAAGGTGCTAGATAGCTGATCCTAAGGTTGGGGGTTCTAGTCCCACTACCTACAAGGTTGTCACTGTCCCCCCCAGTGCACTAACTGGGTTATTAAAGGCCGGCCGTGTCTCTCACTGTCTATGGTGTGAGGTTCATATAAAAGAACCATTGTTGACTTTCGACAAGAGGAGCTGCAAAGCCGTTAGTGTGTTTCTGCCCTGCAATGGCCTGGCGAGCTGTCCATGCTGTCCTCGCCTGGAGTCGGCCGGGAAGGGCACCAGCCTCCCCGCGACCCTAATTAGGACTAAGTAGTTACTGATGATGAAAACCAGTGGATTAACTCGTTCATTCACTCATTCATTTTCTGAACCACTTAATGCTAATCATGGTTATGGGTAAGCCAGCGCCCATCTCAGCCGACTCTATGCAAGGGCAGAATACTAGCTGATGAGCTGGCTACAGCAGTTTTTCAGGAGAAAACGTGCTAGTGAAATGAATTTGCATTAAAAAAAAACACACACACTTAGTAACAAATTAGCAGAGTTAAAAAGAAAAACAATGACAGCCAATGAACTAGCATGAATGGAAACACACTAATTTTCAATTCACAGAGTAAAAAAAACCCAAACAAACAATTTTTTTAAAAATGTGATGCCATGCCTTCCAAAGGCATCCTTCCTTTTTTTTCATAAATAGCACCTTGGAGAGTCAGTTTTCCGTTCACGCCAGTAATAGATTAGTTTCTTGACAAATATGTCATGGGCAGTGGTGGTAAAGGTGCAGGATCACTGATCCTAACGTTGGGGGTTCGAGTCCCACTCTCCACGGGTTGTCACTGTCCCTCCCGTGCACTAACTGGGTTATCAAAAGCCGGCTGTGTCTCCCACTGTCTATGGTGTGAGATTCATGTAAAAGAACCATTGCTGACTTTTGACAAGAGGAGCTGCATAGCCGTCAGCGTGTTTCTGCCCTACGATGGCCTGGTGAGGCATCCATGGTGTACTCTGCCCTCGCCCGGAATCGGCTGGGACGGGCACCAGCCTCCCCGCGACACTAATTAGGATTAAGCAGTTACAAAAAATGAATGGATGAACAAAATATGCCATCAAATGATTTCCCCCAACACACACACACACACACACACACACACACACACACACACACAGAGTATCAGCTTTATGAGTCACAAGACCAACCATTTCTATTAAGAAAAGGATCAACCCTCATTTAGCATTTAAACATTGTCCGTTTTAGCTGTTAGCTGCAAAGCGAACGTGACAATCATCACAAGACATAAAATTAATGTTGTGTTAAAATATGTGCAGCCAAAAGCTTACAAAGTATTGAGTTTTCATAAAGGGAATCATATCCCAGCTCGAGGCGCTCCTCTCTAACACACGCTCAAACACACGGCAGACAAAAATGGTTTTGATGGCATTTCTCCAAATCCCATGATTTCTATTTCGTGATTATTGTACTTTCTGTAATGTTGAGACAGTTGTGTTATTTATTATTTAAAATAGTGTACACTAAAATGAGATGCAATACCTTCATCCAAGGGGGCAGTGGTGGTCTAGTGGTGTAGGGTGCTGGATCGCTGATCCAAAGGTTGGGGGTTCAAGTCCCACTCTCCACAAGGTTGTCACTGCCCCCCCCCCTCCCCAGTGCAGCGAACTGGGTTATCAAAGGCGGGCCATGTCTCTCACTGTCTATGGTGTGAGGCATGTAAAAGAACCATTGCTGACATTCGTACAGAGTAGGCTGCAAAGCTGTCGGCGTGTTCCTTCCCTGCGATGGCCTGGCGAGCTGTCCAGGGTGTACTCTGCCCTCGCCCGAAGTTGGCTGTGATGGGCACCAGCCTCCCCTCGACCCAAATTAGGATTAAGCAGTTACAGAAAATGAACTGAACCTTCATCCAAATTGTTTATAGTCAGTGGTTCTGTCTGCAAAATTCTGAAAAAAATACATCAATGAAATATAAATGTTGTCTTAAAGCAAATGTAGTGACAAGAAATGAATCAAAACATGATTTTAAAATTATATAACGTTTTTTAGAATTTATTCAAGGCTGTGACTTTTAAAATTTTCTGCTCCAGAAATTGTCTTCATTCAGTTTACAGGAATACTGTTATGAACACTGTTATGGTAGTGGTACTGGTACTGGTACTGGTAGGAGATGTGAATGCACCCTGAACAGGACCTAAGAAATTCATAAAGCATTAAACTAAAAAAAATCTCATCTGACTCCACAATTTAAAAAAAAAACAATATATGAAAAAAAGAAAATAAAACTGCCTGAGGTCGTTATTTAAAATAATTCTTGCACAATATCATCACATAGTCGAGATCAACATTTTAAAACTGGAGAAAGTCTTTTTTCTGGACATCAGTGGTGTGACTAAATTAAAATGCAACCTCTATGTTTATCACATGACCAAAGCTGTGAGTGGTGAGACTCATTGTTTGATGTTACACTTGTGATAGTCAGTGGTGTTACTGATAGTCAACAGCATGAACGACAATCAGCGGTGTTCCTGACAATCAGCGGTGTCACTGACAGACAGTCGTGTTCCTGATAGTCATCGGTGTTACTGATAGTGAGTGGTGTTATTGATTGTCAGTGGTGTTATTGATCGTCAGTGGTGTTATTGATCGTTACAAGTTTTCCTGAAGGTCAACAGTGTTACTGTTCCTGATAGTCAGTGATGATACAGACAGGCAGCGGTGTTACTATTAGTCAAAAGTGTTACTGACAGTCAGTGGTGTTACTGTTCCTGATAGTCAGTGGAGTTACATAGAGTCAGCGGTGTTACTGTTCCTGATAGTCAGTGGAGTTACATAGAGTCAGCGGTGTTACTGTTCCTGATAGTCAGTGGAGTTACAGACAGTCAGCGGTGTTACTATTCCTGGTAGTCAGTGGAGTTACAGAGGGTCAGCGGTGTTACTGTTCCTAATAGTCAGTGGAGTTACAGACAGTCAGTGGTGTTACTGTTCCTGATAGTCAGTGGAGTTAACAACAGTCAGCGGTGTTACTGTTCCTGATAGTCAGTGGAGTTACAGACAGTCAGTGGTGTTACTGTTCCTGATAGTCAGTGGAGTTACAGACAGTCAGTGGTGTTACTGTTCTTGATAGTCAGTGGAGTTAACGACAGTCAGCGGTGTTACTGTTCCTGATAGTCAGTGGAGTTACAGACAGTCAGTGGTGTTATTGTTCCTGATAGTCAGTAGAGTTACAGACAGTCAGTGGTGTTACTGTTCCTGGTAGTCAGTGGAGTCACAGACAGTCAGCGGTGTTACTGTTCCTGATAGTCAGTGGCGTTACAGACAGTCAGCGGTGTTACTGTTCCTGATAGTCAGTGGAGTTATAGACTGTCAGCGGTGTTACTGTTCCTGATAGTCAGTGGAGTTACAGACAGTCAGTGGTGTTACTGTTCCTGATAGTCAGTGGAGTTACAGACAGTCAGTGGTGTTACTGTTCCTGATAGTCAGTGGGGTTAACAACAGTCAGCGGTGTTACTGTTCCTAATAGTCAGTGGAGTTACAGACAGTCAGTGGTGTTACTGTTCCTGATAGTCAGTGGAGTTACAGACAGTCAGTGGTGTTACTGTTCCTGATAGTCAGTGGAGTTACAGACAGTCAGTGGTGTTATTGTTCCTGATAGTCAGTGGGGTTAACGACAGTCAGCGGTGTTACTGTTCCTAATAGTCAGTGGAGTTACAGACAGTCAGCGGTGTTACTGTTCCTAATAGTCAGTGGAGTTACAGACAGTCAGTGGTGTTACTGACAGTCAGCTTAATTGTGACAGATAAATGCATTCTTTGTTCCAAGTAAACATGAATTTATATAGAAATCTTGGACAAATCATTTTTTTAAAAAACGAAACTGCTTTTTAACAGGAAAGAGAAATCTGGTCCGAGGAATCTAAAAACGTAATTGCACTGTTTTGATTTTAAAAAAAAGCAGAAAACTTTCTTTATAATCAACTAGGCTGTCATAGGTGTCAGCACTCGAATTTAGTTTTAATGAAATGTCACTGAGTCACTTTCTCTTTACCAGCGGTGCTGGATCACTGATCCTAAGGTTGGGGGTTCGAGTCTCACTCTTACCGGGTCATCACTGTCCCCCCCCAGTGCACTGACTGGGTTATCAAAGGCCGGCCGCGTCTCTCACAGTACCTTCCTCTTGCTATTGGTAACATTTATTTGAAAGTACAGTACCAGGATTTTCTTTTCCAAAAAGAAGTTTCAAACACGGTTTGAAGCACTGTAACAGTGCCCTCCTAAAAAACGTTCTCAACACGAAACAAAAACATTCCTTTAGTTCAACATGGTATTGTTTTACAGACAGGACAGTTTCCTCCAAGTCCCCAGGTTTCCTCCCACAGTCCCTGCATTAGTACTGGGATAGACAGGCAGCTCCGACCCACCTACCGTCTTTTACTGTTATTCTCTCAACCTGAAAAATGTAAGCACAATAACACCAAAGCAGCAGATATAATGATGTACCAATAATAAACACAGCAGCGAATAGATAAGTATGCAGAGACATACTATCTGCAGTTTGTTTCTTTTATCGTCTGAAATCAATGTCCGTCATATCAGGTGAAGGCAACTACCTGACACTGAGTTGCAACATTAAATATGAAGTATGATCTAACCCAAGCCACCCTATTGTATGATGCGAAAAGGAAACTGAAATCTGAGCCGTCATCCCTCTATTTTACATATTTTAAACAAAATATTCAAAACATATGAAAAAGGTGTCTTGCTGCCTCAGAGTGTTTGAGTCTTTGCCTCAAGTAGAGGTGTTTACGTTTTTCGGGCTCTTGTTTATGAGTGATGGTAAAACGGAGTGTGCTGCCAAAGGGAGCTGAGCTTTCAAACTACCAGTTCATCTACATTCAACCTTCAGCTATGGTCATAAGATTTGGGTATTGCCCGAAGGTATTTGCACATGCATCTGGGCTCACCCTTTGTAGGGCGAGGACCTCAGATATCCGGTGGGGGAGACTCGGGGTAGAGATGTTTTTCATCCGTGTCGAAAGAAGTCAGTTTAGATGGTTTGGGCATCTGATTAGGATGACTCCTGGGTGCTTCCATTTAGAGGTGTTCTGAGCAAATCCAAATGGGAGGAAGCCCTGTGGCATACCCAGAACTCTCCAGAGGGATTATTTATCCAGTGTCGCTAAGGAGACGGACCACCTTGACCTGTTGCTTCCTCGCCCTGCAGAATAATTATGATGACAGATAAGCAGAGGAAAATGGATGGCTTGAGAAACACACACACAGTATACCTATCATCACTGATAAAGCTTTAATTAGCATTTTTTGATCAACAAGGTGCGTGATTATTAACGCAGAGATTGCAAGTTCAAATCCGGGTTAATGCCACAGCCATCCATAGCTGGGAGTCCATGGGAGTAAATTGACCGAGCTCATGGGAGGGATGGATGGCATATGCTCACTTCCCTGTCACTCACAGCAATTGCCAGCCAATCATGGGTATCTGTGAGCTCATTCGAATTGGCGGCCGGACAGTGCTTTCCAGTGTGTTAGACTGTCCCCAAAGAAGCGGGTGGCTAGTACTGGCGGTGTATGCATACTGCCATCTTGGTCGGTGGTGGTCGCGTGATAGGGAGGGCAACACTTGATGGGTGGAAATTGGATATGACTAAATTAGGGACAAAATGAGGAAAATTGAAAAAGTAACTTTTTTTTAAGGAATCTGCAGTGTTTAAGCTTTTCAACAAGCAATTATTTTGCTTACAATATCACAACAATAAGTCGTTTATTTCGGACATATGTATTATTGTAGTTTTGTATGTGTTCAACTATTGATGTATTATTATTATTATTATTATTATTATTATTATTATTTTAGTTTTGTTTTCCCAAAAGGACATGAACTTAAGGTATTCGGTGGCTCAAAATGTTGATGAATGAACACAAAACAAAGCAAAAAAATAATAATCAAAAATAAATAAATGAACAATTTGAGGTCACAAAACCTGTTCATTTATTTATTTAATTATTTCTTTGTTTCTCCTTCAAACTTCTGCGGCTGATCTTGCAGCAGTGAGCAAGAGGGCGGCGCTGTTTGGGACCCTGTTGCTTGGGTGTGTATAGTTCATTTTATTTTAGATCATACCCATATTGTAATAAAATCCCGCCTCTTGGCGAATGTTTACGCCAACAAACCGCCCTCTGATTGGGTAGATTTGTGCAACATGCGGGATTCGTTCTAATCCAATGACAGTATTTGGCATGTGTCGGAATGTGGTTGGGAACAAAAACAACGCTTCTGGTTTCTTTCAGAGAAGTAGACATTTTGTGGAAAGGCAGTGTAGTGAGGATACCCACGTACACACGACGGGAGAATTTTTTAGGATTAAATGTTTTCCAGCTTCTTCGACGGCTTAATCCATTTAGTTGAAAGTACATTTTGTAAAAGTGAAGCGTTTTGGTTTGGTCGGTTCAACACCAATAAGATAGTTTTGTGTGTTTGCGGTCTACAATAACGTTCATCGGTTAGCTTAGCTTTAGCATACTCGCCTCCGCATTGCTGGGCTAGTAGCAAGCGCTAAGCTAGGCTAATCTAAGCTAGCAAAGGCACTGCGTTTAGCTAACCGGCTAAATCTCTTCTCTTTTCGACTAACAGGAACAGAATGGCGTTGAAACGAATTCACAAGGTAAAAATATGTGTTTATTTGTTTTTAAGTGATAAATTATGACTATATGATTGGTGACATTGTGTTAGCGATCCATCAAACCTACTTCACTTGCCCAGTTTAGCTTTCTAGTCTGACCTGACTAGCCTGCCGTGAATTAGCTAGCATGCTAGTTGTCAGTTCGATTCAAATTGTCTTGATGTTATACAACAACGTTAACCTATGCAAATTTTAGCAGAATTCCACACAGTGAAGTGTAAACTAAGTCAGAATCTAATACATTTGTTTTTTATGAGTAGTTTTTATATTGATCCTTCTTACCCAAGTTTTATTAGCAGTTTTTGAATAGTATTGCTGTTATGTATAAATATTGTATTTGGGTATGATTTTTTTTTTTTAAATATACTTTTTTATATATTAATCACTTCATTGATTGTCTTAGTTTTATATATAATCAAACAAATAACATGTTCCTTATGGTGTTTATCTGGAACACTGAATAATGTTTTTTTTTAATATTTTCTTTTACAAACTCTAAAAGTTTATGTATGTTATGAAATATTTCCTTTTATTTCATATATATCCAAATAGCAAATATTTTGGAGGGAACTTATGTGGTTTAAGACTTTTTTAGTTTATATTAGAAAATTATTAAAATTTAATGTAAAAGTTAAAAAAAATCGACTGAGATTAACTAAATGAAGTAAAGAAAAAATTATTAAGGTGACTTTATCTTAAAAGTATAATTAACATGCTACTTAAGTCATTATCATCATCCTCATCATCATCCGCTTAATCCATGATCTAGTAGCAGGGGTGCAGTGGCCTAAGCAGTGATGTCCAGATGTCACTCTCCCCAGCCACTCCCTCCAGCTCTTCCATGGGGGGACACTCACAGACCAGCTAAGAGACAATCCCTCAAGCTTGTTATAACTTGACCCGGGTCTCTTCCTGGTTGGAGTTCTAACCAGATACTTAAAAGTCAGTTATTGATATTATAAGTATCTGATGAAAAGCTAGAAACTGATTGTTAGGTTTTGACTTGTAATCTTGATTTGTAGCAACAGTGTCCCTGCCACGTTATACATTTAAAAAAAAAAAAAGTTCCAAACGCGGTCTAAAGTAACAGTGTCCAGCTAAAAAAAAACTCCGAACAAGAAGCACCATTTTAGTTAAACATGCTGTTTCAGTTTCCTCCAAGTTCCGTGGTTTCCTCTCACGGTCTTTCTGTTCATGCTGGGACAGATCGGCAACTTTGATTTAACTTTCCTTTCACATACAGACTCCTCTTTGCACTAAACATATGTTGTAACTATAATAAAAATCAATCCGAATTCAAATTCATTTGCAATAATATTTCCAATGACACAAAGCAGGGTGTACAGTGTATGACTGTAACCTGAATGATGCATATTAACACTAATGAATTATCGTTTCTATAGCAACAGTTCATACATGGGAACCTGTGCAACAGGTGCTTCCCATAAATGGCCTGTTTTTATTTATCAACGGCAACAACAAACAACTTCTAATTATGGCTGAGGTGACACGTTTTCTCGTGTTATGAGGAGATAATTCATGTTTTATGGAACGAGTGCTGGTTGCAAGAGCTTCTGTTAAATAAGAAACTGAGTGAGGCTGGGTGACATCAGTAAATGATCATTATGACATTTCTATCATTCGCTAACTGAACAGTAAATTGATAGAGAGTACAAATATCACTATAATTAACTAAACGTCACTGAGCTGACCACCGTCGTGCACAAGAGCGCCTCCTGGTGTGTGTATTCCTAAACGATTTGCATGTGCTGATGGGTTCTTTGGTATGCGATCAGTTTTGTTCTTCGCACAATAAATATTGTCTGAAAATATTTCACAATTGAGATATCACCCAGGTCTGAAGCTGAGTTCTGATTGGAGGGCAGTGCGCTGATGATGCTACAAGATGCAAATGACCCTTAGCCATACAATAAAGTGAACCATATTAACCATTCGTATATCAGCCATTAATATACACCGTGTTTTGTGCCTTAATAAAGAGGCCAATATGGTTGTTGGCAGTACCACATTCCAGCCTGGACTCCAGTTGTGTGTTATTGTGATTAAATGGTGCATCCTGTCAAGGCATTCATTATATAATCTGCCTTTTTTTTTTTTTTTTTTTTTTTTTTACATTTTTATACCACTGAGCGCTCTTATTGTTCATCCATCTTGGAAATCATTTCCTCTTAAGAGTGTAGTCAACCCCCTGAACACGCATATTAAAGGGTATTGTTTACTTGATGCTTGTGACTTGCATAACAGTTCAGCAAGAGCAGTGGGCACATTTTTGCATCTTCTGCACTGTCTGCTTTCACTCGTTCCTGGACAATTTCAAATGACCCTTGCTGTCTCTGTGGAGCAACAAGATAAGAACATTTTACTGAAACTGAAAGGTGTGAAGAGGAGCATGAAACTGAATAGCATGAAAATTCAAAATCTCCTCTTGGAAAAGGAACGAGATTTCTGAGCATCTGGTGGAATTTGTCCTCATCACAACATCTTTAATGGATTTTATTTCCCTGAAATGTTGTATTGCTTTAAAGTTGGTTAAGTTTTTCATTTTATATATACAGAATATACACACACACACACGCACACAGTCTCTCATTGGCTGTCTCCCAACATCCTGCCCCGCTGGCCTCCCATTGGCCAGGAGGGAGCTGAATCTCCATAGTACTGTACCCATAAAGCTTGTTTGTGAATGTTGAGTACTAAAGAAGTATTCAAAGCACACTTGCCTGCTTGACAGATCGGCGGTCCGGATGAGCCGCGCCCTGTCTCAAAAGCTCCGGCGTCGGCTGTGACGCTGTCCGCATTCAGCGAAGTGCGCCATGGAGCGCGCCACCATTTTTTTTTTTTTTTTTATTAACCAAACAATACTAAACATTATTAAACATTTGTGGCGGTCTCCGCCGAGTGTTCGCAGCTTTGCGACTGACACCGGAGCCCCCGAGACAGGGCGCGGCTCATTCAGACCTCCGATCCCTCAAGCAGACAAGTGAATGAGTACTAAACAAGTTCAAAGCGCACTTACCTACTTGACAGATCAGAAGTCCGGACAAGCCGCGTTCCGCCCCTAGAGCTCCAGTGTCCGCTGCGACACCGCCCACACTCGGTGGAGCCCGTCACAAATGTTCAATAATGTTTAATATTGTTTGGATTAGTTAATAAAAAAAATGCTTGTTTAATAATGGTTTAATTAATAAATGTTATTAAAATGGTTTAATATGTTAATAAAATGTTGAAATGGTTTAATAAATTTTCTTTTACTTTTAACACATTTCATACATATTTCGTACATATGTCATACAAAATTTGTGTACTTTTATTATTTTTAATAGGTTTATGGTGTAGCCTTAGAACGAATCACGTTTTTTACATATAAAATGCGGCTCTACTTACGAAGCCTCCAGTTTACGAAAAGGCTCTGGAACAGATTAATTTCGTAAGAAGAGGGCCAACTGTTTTTGTGTGTGTGTGTGTTTGTGTGTGTACAGAAGGCCCTCAACATTCGCGGGGGTTCGGTTCTGAGCCCTCCCGCAAATCGAGATAATCCTCTGTACCCGGAAGTAAAACCCCATGTATCATGTCACATGTGCGAATGAGCAGCCGGAAGTAAAATACTATGTATCTATTACATGCGTTAAAATATGCTTCTTAAACACATTCTATAGACAGTCTTACTCATTAATACAGTATT